>ML319569.1:603-51885 GCA_005239505.1 Nicotiana paniculata | reverse complement strand
GACGTCGAAACATAAGAAAGAACGAGCGCAACACAACTCAAACCTATTTGAAACTCACCCGAGTCCTCGGGGCTCTAAATAAAATATGCACGCAAGTCTAAAAGCATAATATGGACTTGCTCCTTCGATCAAATCATGAAAATAACATGTAAAACAACGAATTAAACCTCAAAACTCATTATTTTCCTGAAGAACACTTATAGTTCATAACTTTTCAACCGGATGTCCGAATCACGTCAAACGAACTCCGTATTTCACCAAATTTCATAGGCAAGGCCTGAATATCATAACAAATCTGTACCGGCCTCCAAAACAAAAATACGGGCCCGATACCAATGACTTCAAACATTAATTCTTTTCATTATTTCATAAATATTTCAGCAAAAAAATTTCTTTCAAAAATTGATTTCTAAGGCTTGGGATCTCGAATTCATTTCCAGGCATACGCCTGGGTCCCATATTTTACTGCGGACCTTCCGGGATCATCGGAACACAGATTGGAGTCCGTTTACTCAAAATGTTGACTCAAGTCAACTAAAACCAAATTTTGTAATTCTAAAAATTATTATTTCTTATATTTTAACATAAAAGCTTTCCGGTTTCACGCTCGGACTGCGCACATAAATCGAGGTAGTTAAAATTAATCTTTTTATGGCTAATAAGCCTAGAACAGAGTCTAAATTCATAAAATGACCCCTTGGGTCATCACAGATCCCCAGGAGTATCTTGATAGCTGTCATGAGGTGCTACGGAACATGGGTACAGTGGAGACCAATGGGGTCGATTTTTCTGTATTTCAGATGTCAGGTTCTGCCAAAAAATGGTGGAGGGATTATTTGTTGACCATAACAGTTGTGTCGCGTGCTCTTACTTGGGACTAGTTCTCTCATCTCTTCCTAAAGAAGTTTCTTCCTATCATATTGAGAGAGGAGCATCGTCGTCAGTTCGAGCGTCTCCAACTGGGCATTATGACTGTTACTCAGCATGAGACCCATTTTGTGGATTTGGCCCGTCATGCTCTTCTTATGCTTCCTACCGAGAGAGAGAGGGTGAGGAGGTTTATTGACGTAATTGCTTAGCCTATCAGATTGCAGATGGCTAAGGAGACTAGGAGTGAGATTTCTTTTTAGGTTGCTGCCAATATCGCCAGATGAATCGAGATGGTTCTTGCTCAAGGAGGTCAGGGGTCTGACAAGAGACCTCGTCATTCCGGTGGGTTCAGCGGTGCCTCATCTGGAGGAATGGGTACTTTTGGTAGAGGCCATCATCCCAAGTCGTTTCATTCAGCACTTCAGGCATCCCACAATGCTTTAGGGAGTCGTGGTCCTTATGTGTTTCATTCTAGACAGCCAGCCTACAGTGCACCACCATATCCTATTAGAGCAGCTCCTATTCAGAGTTAATACTGTGGTCATCTGTCCCGTTCGGGTCAGTCTCAGTTTTCGCAACCACAGTACCAGGATGGATGTTTCGAGTGTGGTGATTATGGGCATATCAGGAGGATATATCCGAGATTATTGGGCGTCCCGCCATAGCACCAGGATTCTCGTGCCATGGTTCCGGCAACAGTTGCTACGCCACCTGCTCAGCCAGCCAGAGGTAGGTTCAGGTAGCCAGAGGTAGAGGCCAGATAGTTAGAGGTGGAGGTCAGGTTGTTAGAGGTGGAGGCCAGCCAGCTAGAGGTCGTCTCAGGGACTTAGTTCAGGGTGGTGATCCCCAGCCCCGATGTTAGGCTTTTCCATCCAAGCCTGAGGCTGAGTCATTTGACGTTGTTATCACATGTATTGTTTCAGTTTTGCAGTAGAGATGCTTCAGTTCTATTTTATCCGGGTTCTACTTACTCCTACATATCATCCTATTTTGCTTCATATTTGGTTGTGCCTCGTGATTCTTTGAGTGCTCTTGTGTATGTGTCCACACCTGTGGGGGATGCTATTGTTGTAGACCGCGTTTATCGTTCGTGTGTAGTCACCATTGGGAGTCTTAAGACTAGTGTAGATCTTCTACTTCTCGATATGGTCGATTTTGATGTCATTTTGAGTATGGATTGGTTGTCACCTTATCATGCTATATTGGATTGTCACGCCAAGATGGTGACCATAGCCTTGTCGGGGTTATTCTACCGGTAGGTTTATCTCTTATATGAAGGCTTGACGTATGGTCGAGAAGGGGTGTCTAGCTTATTTGGCTAATGTCCGCGATTCTAGTGCGGAGGTTCCTTCCATGGATTCAGTGCAATTGTTCATGAGTTTCCAGAGGTGTTTCCTTTAGACCTGTCGGGGATGCCACCCGACATGCATATTTATTTCTGTATTGATTTGGCTCCGGGCACTCAGCCCATTTCCATTCTGCCATACCCCATGGCCTCACTAGAGTTGAAAGAATTAAAAGAACAATTGCAAGATTTGCTTGATAATGGCTTCATTATACCTAGTGTCTCACCCTGGGGTGCACCTGTGTTGTTTGTGAAGAAGAAGAAGGATGGATTGATGAGGATGTGTATAGATTATCGGCAGTTGAACAAAGTACATATGATTCGATTAAGGTCTGAATAATCAGAAATCCTATCTTCTTTTTTACCAGAAAAATCCGAACTAAATAATTTCCGCCTCGCCTGATCGTTGGTTACTGAGAGGTTAGAAGTATATCTTTGCTTTCCAGAAAATGAATGCGCATTCATTTGATCCTGATCCTTGTGGATCGAAAGGTAGACTAGACTGGACCTGCACGACCCTCCTAATAAAATCCATAAATGGCTTGTTTTTGGTAACATCAAGAACAAGTATCCATTGCCGAGGATTAATGACTTATTTGATCATCTTTAGAGTGACAAGGTGTTTTCGAAGATTGACTTGAGATCTGTCTACCATCAGTTGAGGATTAGGTCATCCGATGTCCCTAAGACAACTTTTTGGACTCGGTACGAGCATTATGAGTTTCTAGTGATGTCCTTTGGGTTAACAAATGCCCATCAACATACATGGATCTGATGAACCGAGTGTTCAAGCCTTATTTGGAATCCTTTGTGATTGTGTTTATTGATGATATATTTGTCTACTCCCTCATTCAAGATGAGCATCAGCAACATCTTAGGATTGTACTTCAGACTCTGAGAGACAACCAGTTATATGCTAAATTTTCAAAGTGCAAGTTTTGGTTGGATTCAATCGCTTTCTTGGGGCACGTTGTATCAACATAGGGAATTCAAGTAGATCCTAAGAAGATTGAGGCAGTTCAAAACTGGCCTAGACCCACTTCAACTATGGAGATCAGGAGTTTCTTGGGTTTGGTGGGCTATTACCGTCGATTTGTGGAAGGGTTTTCATGTATAGTAACCCCGTTGACCATGTTTACCCAGAAGGGTGCCCCATTCAGATGGTCAAACATGTGTGAGGCGAGCTTTCAGAAGCTCAAGACTGCTTTGACTACATCGCCGGTGTTGGTGTTGCCCACAAGTTGAGGATCTTATACGGTATATTGTGATGCGTCCCATGTTGGACTCAGTGCAGTATTGAAGCAGGAGGGCAGGGTGATTGCATATGCGTCGCGACAGTTGAAGGTTCACGAGAAGAATTACCCTGTCCATGACTTAGAGTTGGCAGACATTGTTCATACGTTGAATATTTGGAGGCATTATCTTTACGGCGTGTCGTGTGAGGTTTTCACGGATCATCGGAGCCTTCAGTATTTGTTCAAGCAAAAGGATCTCAATTTGAGGCAAAGGAGGTGGTTGGAGCTATTGAAAGACTATGATATCATCGTCTTGTATCATCCCAAGAAGGCCAATGTGGTGGCTGGCGCCTTGAGTAGAAAGGCAGCGAGTATGGGAAGCTTTGCATTCATTCCAATCGGTGAGAGACTGCTTGCATCAGATGTTCAGACTTTGGCCAACCAGTTTGTGAGGTTGGATACTTCAGATCCCAGCCATATTCTAGCTTGTACAATCGCTCGGTCTTCTTTGTTTGAGCGTATCTTATATCGGCAGTAAGACTACCCTCATTTATTGGTTCTTAGGGACACACTGCGGCACGGTGGTGCCAAGCATGTTACTGTTAGAGATGATGGAGTCTTGAGTATGCAGGGTTGTGTTTGTGTGCCTAATGTGTATGGACTTCGTGAGTTGATTCTGAAGGAGGCCCACAGTTTCCAGTATTCCATTCTTTTGGGCTCCACCAAGATCTACCATGACTTGCGGCAACATTATCGGTGGATGAGGATGAAGAAGGATATAGTTGCTTATGTAGCTCGGTGTCTAAATTGTCAGCAAGTAAAGTATGAGCACCAAATACCTGGTTGTTTTTTTAGAAGATAGAGATTCCTGAGTGGAAGTGGGAGCGTATTCACTATGGATTTTGTTGTTGGACTCCCACGGACTTAGAGGAAGTTAGATGCATTTGGGTCATTATGGACAGGCTGACTAAGTCAACGAATTTCATTCCTATGGCAGTTACCTATTCTTCGGAGCGGTTGGCATAGATTTACATCCTCGAGATCGTCTGTCTTCACGGTGTGCCCTTGTCTATCATTTCTGACTGAGGTATGCAATACACCTCGCAGTTCTGGAGGGCATTACATTGTGAGTTGGGCACGCGGGTTGAGTTGAGCACAACATTTCATCCTCATACAGGCGGATAGTCCGAGCGCACTATTAAGATATTGAAGGATATGCTCTGTGCATGTGTTATATACTTCGAAGGGTCGTGGGATAAATTTTCCCCCCTTATAGAGTTCACCTACAACAACTACTAGTCGAGCATTCAGATGGCTCTCTATGAGGCATTATACCGTAGGCAGTGCCGATCGCTAGTTGGGTGGTTCGAGGGGGAGGCTCGATTGTTGGGTACAGACCTAGTACATGATGTCTTGGATAAGGTCAAGATTATTCAGGATCAACTTCGCACAACTCATTTCAGGCAGAAGGGTTATGCGGACCATAGAGTTTGTGATGTTGTATTCATGGTCGGGGAGAGAGTGTTGCTCTGGGATCACCCATGAAGGGTGTCATGAGGTTCGAAAAGAAGGGCAAGTTGAGCCCTAGGTTGAGATTCTAGAAAGAGTGGGAGAAGTGGCTTATAGACTTGCATGGTCACTAGGGTTATCAACAGTTCATCCAGTGTTCCATGTGTCTATGCTCCGGAAGTATCACGACGATCCGTAATGTGCTAGATTTAAGCTCTGTCCAGTTGGACAAGGATTTGACTTACGAGGAGGAGCCAGTGGCTATTCTAATCCTGCAAGTTCGACAACTGAGGTCTAAGAGTTATTCTTCAGTTCGAGTGTAGTGCAGAGGTCAGCCCGTCGATGCAGCTACTTGGGAGTCCGAGTCAGATATGCGGAGTAGATGTCCACACCTTTTCACCAGCCCATGTACTTTTCTATGTCCCTTCGAGGATGAACGATTGTTTTAGAGGTGGAGAATGTGATGACCCGATAGGTCATCTTATATTTTAGAACCCAATTATGTGTTTAGAGGTCTCAAAAACCTCATTTTAGCTTTCCTTGATTTTTGTGCGCAATCCGGATGTTCTTCCGGAAGGCTTATAAGTTAAAAACTAATAAAAATGAGAATTTTGCCTTAGAAATTTATTAGAGTGGACTTCGGTCAACGTTTTGATCAAACGGACCCATATCCATATTTTGAAAGTCTTGGTGGGTCCGTATCGTAATTTGGGACATAGGCGTATACCCGGAATCGAATTCGGAGGTCTCTAGATCGAGTTATTGATTTTTGTTGAAAATTGGAAGTTTGAAAGTTTTATGATTTTTGAGAATCGGCTGAGGTTTTGGTTTTGTTGATACCGGGTCCGTATTTTGGTTTAGGAACCCGGTACAGGTCCATTATGATATTTATGACTTGTCTGTCAAATTTGGTGATAAACGGAGTTGATTTGATGTGATACGGACGTTCGGTTGTGAAAATAGAAGTTTTAAAGCTTTCTTGAAAATTTCTTTGATTTGGTGTTCGATTCGTAGTTCTAGGTGTTATTTTGGTATTTTGATCGTGCGAGCGAGTTCGTATGATATTTTAGGACTTGTGTGCATGTTTGGTTTGGAGCCCTAAGGTCTCAGATGAGTTTAGGATAGGCAACATAATGGTTTGGACTTAGAAAATCATAGCTGGTGCATCAGATCTGCAGATTTCGCAGTTGCGAGATATGGCTCGCAAATGCGAGCCTCGCACTTACTAAGAGACCATCGCATTTGCGAGCACTGGGATGGATGGTGGACCTTCGCATTTGCGAATAGATGGGTCGCATTTGCGATCTTCAGATTCCGCATTTGCAAACACTTTGTTTGCATTTGCGAAGGCAACAGAAAAGAGGGAGTTTCGCATTTGCGAAGCTTTTCTTGAATTTGCGGGCTTCGCATTTGCGAGAGATAAAAAATTAATTTACTCACTCATTTGATCAGCCTCAACCAAATTTTAAAAAAGAATAAAAATCTTGTATTTATGTTAATTATAAAGATTATATATTAGCTATACCATTATATAAAGCACGAAACTCCAACACAAAATGTTGATCGAATTTATATCCTTCACAATTATGTTATATGTTGGATAGAATCATAATTGCAATTTATAATTAAGGACTTCTTTCCAATTTTTAATTAATTACTTTATGTTTTCAAGTTTTTACTTTGTTTTAGAACTTTAGTTAAACTACTCAAATTTTTTTATCTATCAATAAGGTTTTTGATAATAGGAGCCAAGGTAGTATATTGACACAAATGACTAATTTGGATGACACAAATGACTCACTTAAGTACATCATATTATATAATAATAACAATATTTTGGGGCACTTAACTCTCAGGTGCAATGAAATCTCTTTTTTGTTTGTGTTAATCACTCACGTTTGTCTATTTCCATATGTTCATGAAATGAAATCTCTTTCTGCTTGTGTTAATTTCCATATGAGCTTAGTATAGTCGGCTATGTATAAAAGTAAATGATCGATGATGAAATCCTGTGTTAAACGAGCATTATGCTACATAAATATTTGTAAATAAATATATTCAAACACTCCTTAGGTTAACTATGAAATAGTGGAATAAATGAGTCAACTAATTTTATCATATGTAAATGCTTGCCCAAATTTGTGTTACCCTCTTTTCTGGTGCTATGTTCTTCGGTTTNGGGGGGGGGGGGGGGGGAGGGGGAGGAGCATCGTTGGTGCCAACGTCCACAAAAGCTTTACGTCTGTTAGCTACATGCTTTCTCGACAACATTGTAGTCTTTTACGCCCCAATGCGAGATGATCCCGATGTGTGAAAGAGTATGCCGCAATATTGGATACCTTGTATCTTTGAGGTATGCCTTGCTGGTTATTAGTTTTTCCACTACTGGAACTCGCTTTTGAAGTTTACACAGGGTATTATCTAGATTATTTAATGCTTAGAGTGGTCTTTTATTTAGAAGATATTATTATCTACTATTTAGAGCTTTAATTCTAAAATTTATAATAAGATATTTAGCTAAGTATTACCAATAATTTTTATCCTTTATATTTTCCAGCCTAAGTTTATTCTCCCAATTCTTTTAGGTGAACGTGCTTGTATTGTTCCCCCCAGAACTCTCTCTATATACACAATGCTCATACACTCAGAAATCTCAAGCTATCTCAAGCTCTCGCATCAGAAATCTCAAGTGCTTATTCTGCAATGGAGCTTGTCCAAGTATCTCTTCTGTGATTGGCTTGCTTTCATGGCGTTTTGCGACCGTGGCTGGAACTATCAACATCTAACTTGTTCCGCAAATTTCTCTCCACAAGTTGTGGCAATAGAGGTTGAATTAGCCACATATTTGTTGTTATAATAGAATTCCGTAAGTAGTCATTAGTTTTTGTCACGAGTTGATATGTAATATAGCAGCAGTAACCTTTTAGTCACAATAAATTATTTAAATCAAAATGTTACTAAATAAATAATTTTTCTTCAAGTTCTAAAAAGCCATGACAATAATTGGCTTAATAGTTATAATTATTTATTACTATAAAATAATATAACCACAAATTTATGGCTGCGATAAAGTTTTATAACTAGTCATTAATTTTTGCCACAAGGTAAATTTACCGTAAAAATGGTAATCTTCTTGCTGAATTAACTATTTTGAAACAAAATTTCGTAGTAAAAAAAATAGTCATTTTCTTATTTTAAGAAAACAAAAATACTTACAACTATTCGTCAGCACAAAATAGTAACCACAAATTTAAAGTGATGCTATAACTTTGGTCGTACAATTGGAATTTTCACTGCAATAATTGTATTTTAACCACAATAAGTTATATGTACAAAATTTCATAGGTGAATTTTACTATTTTAATGACAAAAATAAGAGTTGCTCAAACAATAACAAGTTATGAAAATTAAATTTTAACTATAAAAGGTAGATTTTTCCAAAATAACAGAAAATATAGTAATTATATATAAATTGAAGTATTAATAAGCTTTAAATATATAAAAAATTAATTTTAATAGATCATTGATATGCCTACTTGTAGCCTCAAAACTTATCAATTTACTTTTTATTTATCAAACTTGTGTTTTATTTTATTGAACTTGTTATTTTTGGACGTTAATTATATATATATATATATATATATATATTATCCAAAATATATTAACATTTGTGGAGAATTTATGTATGTATGGTACTTAACTATTTTTTATATAAGTATATAGAGTAATATATATACTCGGTCCCTAACAGCTTGTTTGGATGGTTGTTACTTATTGTTTTGTATCGTATTGTTACTTTAAATACAATGTTTGTTTTGATTGTTACTTTAATTTTATATTGTATCGTATCGTTAAATCCATCGTTATGTAACAACGAAAAGTGCCACTTTATGAAACGACGAATTTGGTGTGGCGGCGGCGTTTCTTTGCTTTTTTCTATTCATCCTGCCCTTCTTTATTATTAAATAATCATATTTTATTCTTTATCCTACATTTTTATATAATAATTCTACTCCGTATCCTATTTTTTCTTAGTAATGTTGCAAATTTACTCTTCATATTGTTAGTGCGTGACATCATGAAACGACGACAAACGATACAATCTATCCAAACATTATATTCATCAAATAATACAATACAATACAATACAGTATAATACAATACGATACATTATGAAACAACATATAACAACAATCCAAACAAACTGTAAGTATTTTTAATAAGAACTTAGAATGACTTCATATATCTAATGATTCATTTTTTAAGTGCTCATATATTGGAGACCTTTGTGATGGTTTTGGTGCATTTAGCTTTGATAAATGACCAAAGCTCCAAATACATACAATGCATTTTGTTATGTTGTTAAGAATCTTTCTATTTATGTTTGTAACAATCTAGTTACTATGGGCAATAATAATGCCCTAGAGACAATCTCTATTATGTCCTATAATATGCCTTTCGTTTAAGTTAATATAAATTTATCCTTTATGTTAAAAAAAAAAAGAACATATTAACACTACAAAAAGTTTACGACATTGTAATTCATATTAATTTTTATATAATTAAAGATTGAAAAGAAGGTTGCTTAAGAATGTATTATTTGAAAAGAGGGTTGCTTTAGAATGTTGTTTTCTTATAGTTGTACTGTCATACTCGGTACTTACTCACCTCATCTTACTTAATTAATCATGTAAATTTTATGAATTTATCCTCTATTTATATCATATCTTCCCCCTTTTTTTTTTTTTTTTTAATCTGGACTCTGTCCAGTCATGAACCATGTTTTACTGTTCATCTCTTTCTCTTAATCTATACTCCTAACAACTATCTTCTTTAACCACACCCTGGTCATGGTTATTTAAAGCGTCCTCTTATCAAATGGACTTTAAAACAATAGCCCCTTCAATGCATAGGAATTTACAAGTTAATCCATCGAAGTTATTAAGAAATTAAGAGAATAACCATTTACTAGGTATAACAGATCCACTTTAAAAGAACTTCAAAGGAATTTTTACATAAAGACAATCATAACATAAAACTTGTAATTTACATATAGGGGAAGATATTACACAGAATATAAAGCATATAAAACTTACATAGTTAAAGAGTGAGGTGAGTTTTCCCTTTCGGGAAAACCCGGAAATTTTTGCTCCTACTTAGCTTATTTGCACAATATTTAAGAGTTTACAAAGAAGGTTTTATACTAGAGTAGAGGATATTTTGGCTAAGGAAATAAACATAAGGATTTCTTGGAGGGTTTGGTTTTGAAGAATGGTTTTTGCTTCCGTGTTTTTCTACTTCTCTTTGCTTGTGAGCTTCTCCTTTTATAGGCAAGAATCCGGACTTCAAATGAGGATCAAATTACAAAAGCATCTTTATGACTCAGCCGGGTACACTTTGGGCCCCATCGTCACGTGAAGTCGTTGAAGATGGCTTTGCATTATTGTCCTTTCTCCTGTAGCTGCTTTATTAAAGAAGATTCCTTTTCTTTTCTTTCGTCGTCTTCCTCTTTATTGGAACTGACATTCATACATATTCGTACTTGTATTTATACTTGTATATACACACATTTTTTTATGTGTTGAGATTGTGTATTGCTATGGAATCGAAACTCATTCCTGAGTCATCGTCGTCTGGGTCTTGGGCGTCTTGAAAATAATTTATCCTCTGATCATTTTCTTCAGAGTTAGAGTGTTCAGAATTGGAGTCTTCATTTCTAGATCCTGATTCTGGAGCTGGGTTAATATGTTTGTCTTCGTTCTCCTTTCCTTTGAAATAATCTTCTAATGTCTGTTGTACTATTTGTTGTATTTCCCTCCATTTTGCTACTTATTTCTTCTTTTTTTGTCTTAGCGTCTTTGGTAATTTTCTTTTAGTCTGTGATGAAGTTCCTTCATCTTCACTTTTAAGCAAAGTGACAGCTGTCAACTGATTTGATGAGTCTTTACCGGCTACCGTTTGAACTGGAGTAGCTGTATCTCTATCTGATACAGTAGATTTCTTAACATTCATAGGGGAATGTACACCCATCTCATCCATTTTTTGTTGGGATGGACAACCCTTGGCTTAAGCTAGTTCGTGCTCTGTCTGTCTTAGCTATTTCTTTAGAATCTCCATTCTTTTTTCAAGATTTGTATTTTCTTGGAGCAGTCCTTCATTCTTTTGATTTAGTCTTTTGAAGGCTTCAGTCATGGAGTGGTAGTGGTCGTAGAATATGATCTTGTCTGTGTCTTTCTGTATATTGTATTGTGGTGTTTTTTCTGGGTTCTATCTAAGGGATGGTGAAATATAGTAGTTTGGTCATAAAATTCCTCTGGCATAGTCTAAAGCTTCCATAAAATCATTGAATCCTTTAAAAAGTGTTTTTTCTACGTCTTTGATCGAGTCTATTACCTTAATCCAAGTGTGAAAAATTCCATTTGTTTTTCCGTGTATAACTACATAAAATTTAAACTTTTTGTCTCTATTTTTATCTGTAAAATACTTTCCCAGAGCATTTAAAGATGCAATGAGATGTTTTGTGTCTTGCTTATAATGTGAAATTCATATATTGTCCATTAAACACTTTTGTTGTCTGTCTATAGAGTGGTATGGCAAATGTCTAAAAGTCAGATTAGATAAGGGTATGCAATATGATTGTATTTTCCAAAATACATTCTTTCTAAAGTATTGTTTACTAAATTGTGAGGTCTAAATTGTACATTACCCAATACTGTCTGTTTGTATAAGTCTGTACTGATTGTCTGGATACCCTTGCCCTTGTCTGAAATCTTTGCTGGCCTCATGCTGTAGAAAATAAAGTAGGGTTATTTGTTAGCCTACTTAGTTGGTCTACTAGATTATTGTCTCTGAAATCTTTGTTGGCCTCATGCTGTAGAAAATAAAGTAGGGTTATTTGTTAGCCTACTTAGTTGGTCTGCTAGATTATTGTCTTTTCCTTTTATATGTTCAAATTCTATATTGTATATAGAAATTGTATCTAGGAAGTTTAACCATCTTCTTTTACTGATCCTTTTATTATTAGTCTTTTTATGAAATTTTACAATTGCTTCGCAGTCTGTTCTAACTAATATTTCTGGCTTATTGAGAATACATAGTCTAAAACTGTTTAATCCATATATTACTGCTAATATCTCGGCATCTATACTACTCATATTTTCTTTCTCTTTATACTTTCCACTATAGTATGCACATATTTTTTCTTCTTTTTATCACTATATTTATTGGGTCTAGCTTTTAATATAGCTCCCCATCCAGCTAAACTACCATCCATTTCTATTATAATATAATCTATTTCTAATGGTAGATTTAGATTAGGGATTTCTTTTAACATTTCTTTTATTTTTTGGACAATCTTAATATCTTCTGTATTGAACTGTTTTTGTCCTTTTATACCTGTCTTTGAATATAAGGGTCCAACTATTTTTCCTAAATCTTTTACAAATGGTCTTGCATAATTTATAATTCCTAAGAATTTTTGTAACTCTTTTGTATTATTTAATTTATCTGACATTTCTAAAACCTTTTTAGTTATATGAGGCTGTAACTTTACTTTTCCCTCTCCTAGGGTTACTCCTAAAAAGTTTATATAATTTTTACACAATTCCATCTTTTTCTTGCTAATTATTATTCCATTTTCTACAAACAGTCTAAAGACTGTCTGTAAGTGTCCTAAATGTTCTTTCATATCTTTACTAAAAACTAGGATGTCATCTACGTATACAAGTACAAATCTTTTGTATTCTCCAAAGATATTATCCATTTTTCTCTGGAAGATCGGCGGTGCCGTCTTGATCCCAAAGGGCATTACTAGCCATTCAAAATGCCCTTCTAGACAAGTGAATGTCGTCCATTCTATACTATCTTTATGCATTTTTACCTGCCAGTATCCTGATTTACAGTCAAATTTACTAAAGATTCTTTTTCCTTGTATTTTATTTATTGATTCAGTTTTATCTGGTAATTTATATCCGTCTGTGTTCGTATTGTCATTGAGTCTTTTATAATTTATTACCATTCTAGCTTTTCCTCTTACTATTTCGCTTATGGTTTCTTACCATAAACGCTGCTGATCTCTAGATGTTGATCTTCTTATTACTCCTAATTCTAATAGTTCTTTAATTTGGATTTTGAAATCCTCTATATCTTGATTCGTTGCTTCTATCGAGGCCGATTTTATTACATAATCTAGATTTATAATATCTAATTTACACAATATCTTATTATTTTCCCAGTGTTTTAAGGGGTTTTCTCCTATTATTTCTATTTCATCTAGAATTCTAATTATACTGTCTAGGTCCTTTTGATTTTCTATTATTCCTATTCTTTTTATTCATGTTTGGAAATTGTGTAATTCTGTTTCTACTTCTATAAAATCATAGTTTTTATCCAAAGTTTCGTCTTCTTCTAATAGTAAATTTAGTTCTTTTTTACAACAAGTTTTATTAGTCTCGCATTCTTCACAACATTTATCTTGTTTTATATCTTCTATACCTTTTTGCCTTAAAGTTGTCTTTATTCTAGTTGTCTGTACATGCGTATGGGTTATGTTTTTAAAAAAGATTATTCCGTCTCTACTTATTAAACAACTCCCCTTATTATATAACATAAAACTTAATCCTATTACAAAGTCTACATTAATATCTAAATCTCTAACCCATATCTTATCCATTTTATAACTTGGTTTATAAAATTCTGAACAAGTATTTATAAAACTAATTTATGCTTTGTTAATATAATGTTTATATATATTATACGTTCCGTCCATTTGCATGGCTGCGACATGCATATCTAGTGTTTTTATTAATTCTGGTGGTACTATATTTTTGTTTATGATGCACTTGGTACATCTTGAATCTACCAGCACTAAAGTTTCTATTTCATATCCTTCTATTTTAAGTCTTACTAGAACTTTTAAAGTACTTAGTCTTTTATCTTCATTACATATAAAGGTATCGTATACTTCTTCACTCATTAGTTCTTCTAAATAATCTTCTTTCGTACTTTCAGGTTGTTTTCTTTTTTCTAATTGTTGTACTCTTCTTTCTAGTTCCTCTATCTTTCTTTCTAACTTTATTTCCTTTTTAAATTCCTTTTTGTCATTTATTATTATGTTTAGTTCTTTTTCTATGCACATTATACATTTTTCTTTGTAACAATTCGTGCATTTAGCCCTTTTTTCTTTACTAGGATACCATTTACAAATAAAACAAGGGTTACTATCTAAATCTTTATCCTTTTTTAAATCATTATTACATTCTTCTATTATATTCATTAAGTTTCCTATATGCAAATTATCTAATTGTTCTAATCCTATATTATTTATAAGATCTTCTTCTTCTGAGTCTGAGGAATCTGATATTTCTTTTTCTTCTGCCTCCAAACTTATTATAGAATATATACTTTCATTATTTGACATGTATTCGTCTATATTTATTAGATTTTCTTGAAAGTCTTCTATTTAATTGCGAATTTCTAGTTTTATTGTTCAATCTTTTTGGACAAGTATTGGCTAAATGTTCTATGCTTCCACAAGTAAAACATTCTAATTTATTTTTGTAATTTCTATCTGTTATATATTTTCTAACATGTCTATCTCTATTTAAATATAACTTTTTATCTGACTACTTTCTAAGGTAATATTTTCTTCTACCATAATTCTTATTATATTGCGGTTTTAGATATTTTTTATGTCTTTGTCTATCTTTATCGTAATTCTGTGTTGTGTATACTACTTCTTTACAAAAATCTATTTCATTCTGTTTTAACTGTTTTTGTATTTGTAGGTTTGTACATTTTTCTTGTAAAATAGTCATTACATGTTGTATTCTATGTCCTATTGCCTATTTTGCATTAGGGTTTTGTATTACTCCTTCTCTTTTGTATCATCTTTCTTCTATTTCTCTTCCTAAGGCTCCTGGTAATTTATTAAAGAGCTTTTTACTATTAGTTTCCGCTAATAATACAATAGTAGAAAAAGTCGTTTAAAAAGTTTTTAATCTGGAACTAACTGCTTATACTTAATTGTTCTAGTTTTATTAAAGCATTTCTCTGTAGTGTTATTAATCCACTATTTGGGTCTTCGCCAGTGAGTAAAATATGAATTTGATTAGTAAAATTATAAGGATTTGCTCCTAGTGCTACTAAATTCTGAAATTCTTGAGGAAACTCTACTTTATATGTTTCCCACACTCCTTTAGCTGATTCTCCTAGAAAAGTATCTAAGTATCTATACATAATTTCTGCATCTGATTCTGAGTAATTTTTAATATAGTCAGCCACCACTATTCATTTCCATAGATCTATTACCGAATTCCACATTTGTGGATCGTGTGCAGCTATATTTAGTATCTTACCTTTACTACCTCCTTCTTGTAGTTTAATCGGTTCTTCTATAGGCATTCTTTTACCTATTGGTTTTGTTCTTTTTTACAACAAGTTTTATTAGTCTCGCATTCTTCACAACATTTATCTTGTTTTATATCTTCTATACCTTTTTGGTATCTAATACCGACCATCTATCATCATATACTACTACTAGGACTTTTGTTCCTAGATTCTTTCTAGTTAATCCTTTAAGTCCTATAATTATTCGCATATGCATTAAATTCTTTTAAACGTAATTAATATAATAGGAGAATGTAATAATGATTTAAAAAATGGTAAAGGTTTAGATAGTAACCCTTGTTTTATTTGTAAATGGTATCCTAGTAAAGAAAAAAGGGCTAAATACACGAATTATTACAAAGAAGGATGTATATGTGCATAGAAAAAGAACTAAACATAATAATAAATGACAAAAAGGAATTTAAAAAGGAATATGAATCTATAAGCAATGAAAGGATTATAAAGTTAGAAAGAAAGATAGAGGAACTAGAAAGAAGAGTACAATAATTAGAAAAAGGAAAACAACCTGAAAGCATGAAAGAAGATTATTTAGAAGAACTAATGAGTGAAGAAGTATATGATACCTTTATATGTAATGAAGATAAAAGACTAAGTACTTTAAAAATTTTAGTAAGACTTAAAATAGAAGGATATGAAATAGAAACTTTAGCGCTGGAAGATTCAGGATGTACCAAGTGTATCATAAAATAAAAAATAGTACCACCAGAATTAATAAAAATACTAGATAAGCGTGTCGCAGCCATGCAAATAGACGGAACACATAATATATATAAACATTATATTAACAAAGCACAAATTAGTTTTATAAATACTTGTTCAGAATTTTATAAACCAAGTTATAAAATGGATAAGATATGGATTAGAGATTTAGATATTAATGTAGACTTTGTAATAGGATTAAGTTTTATGTTATATAATAAGGGGAATTGTTTAATAAGTAGAGACAGAGTAATGTTTTTTAAAAGCATAACCCATACGTCTGTACAGACAACTAGAAAAAAGACAACTTTAAGGCAAAAAGGTATAGAAGATATAAAACAAGATAAATGTTGTGAAGAATGCGAGACTAATAAAACTTGTTGTAAAAAAGAACTAAATTTACTATTAGAAGAAGACGAAACCTTGGATAAAAACTATGATTTTATAGAAGTAGAAACAGAATTATACAATTTCCAAACAGGAATAAAAAGAATAGGAATAATAGAAAATCAAAAGGACCTAGACAATATAATTAGAATTCTAGATGAAATAAAAATAATAGGAGAAAAACCCTTAAAACATTGGGAAAATAATACGATATTATGTAAGTTAGATATTATAAATAAAGATTATGTAATAAAAACAGTCTCGATAGAAGCAACGAATCAAGATATAGAGGATTTCAAAATCCAAATTAAAGAACCATTAGAATTAGGAGTAATAAGAAGATCAACATCTAGACACAGATCAACAACGTTTATGGTAAGAAACCATAGCGAAATAGTAAGAGGAAAGGCTAGAATGGTAATAAATTATAAAAGACTCAATGATAATATGAACACAGACGGATATAAATTACCAGATAAAACTGAATTAATAAATAGAATACAAGGAAAAAGAATCTTTAGTAAATTTGACTGTAAATCAGGATACTAGCAGGTAAAAATGCATAAAGATAATATATAATGAACGGAATTCACTTGTCCAGAAGGGCATTTTGAATGGCTAGTAATGCCCTGTAATGCCCTTCGGGCTCAAGACGGCACCGCCGATCTTCCAGAGAAAAATGGATAATATCTTTGAAGAATACAAAAGATTTGTACTTGTATACGTAGATGACATCCTAGTTTTTAGTAAAGATATGAAAGAACATTTAGGGCACTTATAGAGAGTCTTTAGACTATTTGTAGAAAATGAAATAATAATTAGCAAGAAAAAGATGAAATTGTGTAAAAATTATATAAACTTTTTACGAGTAACCCTAGGAGAGGGAAAAGTAAAGTTACAGCCTCATATAACTAAAAAGGTTTTAGAAATGCCAGATAAAGTAAATAATATAAAAGAGTTACAAAAATTCTTAGGAGTTATAAATAATGCAAGACCATTTATAAAAGATTTAGGAAAAATAGCTGGACCTTTATATTCAAAGAGAGGTATAAAAGGACAAAAACAGTTCAATATAGAACATATTAAGATTGTCCAAAAAATAAAAAAAATGATAAAAGAAATCCCTGATCTAAATCAACCATTAGAGACAGATTATATTCTAATAGAAACAGATGGTAGTTTAGCTGTATGAGGAGCTATATTAAAAGCTAGACCCAATAAATATAGTGATAAAAAAGAAGAAAAAATATGTGCATACTATAGTGGAAAGTATAAAGAGAAAGGAAATATGAGTAGTATAGATACCGAGATATTAGCAGTAATATATGGATTAAACAGTTTTAGACTATATATTCTCAATAAGCCTGAAATATTAGTTAGAAAAGACTGCGAAGCAATTGTAAAATTTCATAAAAAGACTAATAATAAAAGGATCAGTAAAAGAATATGGTTAAACTTCCTAGATACAAATATAGAATTTGAACATACAAAAGGAAAATACAATAATCTAGCAGACCAACTAAGTAGGCTAACAAATACCCCTACTTTATTTTCTACAGCATGAGGCCAACAAAGATTTCATACAAGGGCAAGAGTATCCAGACAATCAATACATATTTATACAAACATACAGTATTGGGTAATGTACAATTTAGACCTCACAATTTAGTAAACAATACTTTAGAGAGAATGTATTTTGGAAATACAATCTTATTACATACCCTTCATCTAATCTGACTTTTAGACATTTGCCAGACCACTCTATAGACAAACAACAAAAGTGTTTACTGGACAACATATGGATTTCACATAATAAGCAAGACACAAAACATCTCATTGCATCTTTAAATGCCCTGGGACAGTATTTTACAGATAAAAATAGAGACAAAAAGTTCAAATTTTATGTAGTTATACACGGAAAAACAAATGAAATTTTTCACACTTGGATTAAGGTAATAGACTCGATAAAAGACGTAGAAAAACTACTTTTTAAAGGATTCAATGATTTTACGGAAGCTTTAGATTATGCGAGAGGAATTTTAGGACCAAACTACTATATTTCACCATCCCTTAGACAGAACCCAGAAAAAACACCACAATATAATATACAGAAAGACACAGACAAAATCATATTCTGCGACCACTGCCACTCCATGACTGAAGCCTTCAAAAGACTAAATCAAAAGAATGAAGGACTGGTCCAAGTAAATACAAATTTTGAAAAAAGAATGGAGATTCTGAAGAAACAACTAAGACAGACAGAGCACGAACTAGCTCAAGCCAAGGGTTGTCCATCCCAACAAAAAATGGATGAGATGGGTGTACATTCCCCTCTGAATGTTAAGAAATCTACTGTATCAGATAGAGATACACCTAGTCCGGTTCAAACGGTAGCCGGTAAAGACTCATTAAATCCGTTGACAGCTGTCACTTTGCTAAAAAGTGAAGATGAAGGAACTTCATCACAGACTAAAAGAAAATTACCAAAGACGCTAAGACAAAAAAAGAAGAAATAAGTAGCAAAAAGGAGGGAAATACAACAAATAGTACAACAGACATTAGAAGATTATTTCAAAGGAAAGGAGAACGAACACAAACATATTAACCCAGCTCCTGAAACAGGATCTAGAAATGAAGACTCCAATTCTGAACACTCTAACTCTGAAGAAAATGATCAGAGGATAAATTATTTTCAAGACGCCCAAGACCCAGACGACGATGACTCTGGAATGAGTTTCAATTCCATAGCAATACACAATCTCAACACATAAAAAAAAAGTGTGTATATACAAGTATAAATACAAGTACGAATATTTATGAATGTCAGTTCAAATAAGGAGGAAGACGACGAAAGAAAAGAAAAGGGATCTTCTTTAATAAAGCAGTTATAGGAGAAAGGACAATAATGCAAAGCCATCTTCAACGACTTCACGTGACGATGGGGCCCAAAGTGTGCCCGGCTGAGTCATAAAGATACTTTTGTAATTTGAAATCCTCATTTGAAGTCCGGATTCTTTCCTATAAAAGGAGAAGCTCACAAGCAAAGAGAAGTAGAAAAATACGGAAGCAAAAACCATTCTTCAAAACCAAACCCTCCAAGAAATCCTGATGTTTCTTTCCTTAGCCAAAATATCCTCTACTCTAGTATAAAACATTCTTTTTAAACTCTTAAATATTGTCCAAATAAGCTAAGTAGGAGCAAAAGTTTTCGGGTTTTCCTGAAACGGAAAACTCACCTCACTCTTTAACTATTTAAGTTTTATATGCTTTATATTCTCTATAATATCTTCCCCTATATGTAAATTACAAGTTTTATGTTATGATTGTCTTTATGTAAAAAATCCTTTAAAGTTCTTTTAAAATGAATCTGTTATACCTAGTAAATGGTTATTCTCTTAATTTCTTAATAACTTCGATGGATTAACCTGTAAATTCCTAGGCATTGAAGGGGCTATCATTTTAAAGTCCATTTGATAAGAGGACGCTTTAAATAACCATGACTAGGGTGTGGTTAAAGAAGATAGTTGTTAGGAGTATAGATTAAGAGAAAGAGATGAACAATAAAACATGGTTCATGACTGGATAGAGTCCAGATTAAAAAATAAAAAAAATAGAAAAGGGAAGATATGATATAAATAGAGGATAAATCCATAAAATTTACATGATTAATTGAGTAAGAAGAGGTGAGTAAGTACCGAGTAGGACAGTACAACTATAAGAAAATAACATTCTTAAACAACCCTCTTTTCAAATAATACATTCTTAAGCAACCCTCTTTTCAGTTTTTTATTATTTATCCTTTATTATTTTGGTATCAATTTAAAAAAGAAAATGTATGTATAGAGAGATAGTGAGAGAGAGAGAGAGAGGGAGGGAGGGAGGGAGGGAGGGAGAGAAAGTTAAAAATATGTGAAAATTAATTACTTTCTTAATAAGTTTCTAATTATCATTTAAAATTATACCTTGAATATAAGAATTGAGAATTAAATATGATAAAGATACAGGAAGAGCATCTTATTTCTCTTGTGACTATTATTTGATATTTTATAGTGTTTGCATAATTTGATATTATTAAGTTTCACTTAAAAAAATTAAAATCTTAATATGATTGATATAGGAGTGTATAACAAAACTAACTAGTATAACATAATTCATATTAAAAAAATTATACTTGTAATTTTCTATATAATTTAAATAAGTATGTAATTAATTTTCACTAAATTTGAATATGCAATGCCAAATTTAGACAATATGTTTGTATCTATGTACATTGATCACTAATTACACTCAATTCAGATAAATAGAAAAGTTGTATATTTAATGGTCTAATACTATTTTAATAACTTAATAAATATCATAATCTAATTAAATACTAAAACTAAGAAATTAATATAATTTAAATAGGAGTAAATAACAAAACTAACAATACCACAGAGGACGAAAAGTTGTAAGGAATATAATATATTATAGAATATCTTTATTTATGCAAGTTGATTTTTCTTTTTTACTTAGCGTAAATTATGTATTTTGTCACAACCCAAAATTCATTAAAGGTCGTGATGGCGCCGGACACCCATGTCAGGCAAGCCAACACCGATTAACTAGTAAATTCTCGTTTTAATATTTTCGAAATTATTTCTTTTAAACCTTAGACAATAAATAATAAACTTCATCGAATAAAAAATAATGTATACACAAGGTTTATCTACCAAATAATTTAAAAATCATCCCAGAACCCGGTGTCACAAGTGCATGAGCAGTTTCTAGGAAATAAAGTACAATACGATAACTGTCCGGAATACATTTGGACAGAAAAGAAACACAATACTCTGAAAGAGACTTTGCTGGCTGCGGGTCGTCTCGAGAGATGCAGCTCACCTAAGTCTCCGTATCACCTATGCCGCTGTGCCAAGCCTGGCCACACAACATATATGTGTCTGTGCAATAAAATGCACAACAAGTGTAGTATGAGTACAAAAATAACGTGTACCCAGTAAGTATCCCGCCTAACCTCAAAGAGGTAGTGATGAGAGGTCAACTCCGACATTTACTAGTGGTCCAATAATATCAGGTACAGTAAAGAAATGAATAAATATGAAACAGAGTAAATATATGAAACAAATAAGTATAAATTACGTAGTACAATTCTCTTCTTTTTAATTTACTCGGCTCTCAACTAGCAAGTTCCCTCCGTGATCAGAGCATATACATAGATATAATGAATTTCATCAAGAGGTTGTAATAGTTCAATTAAGGGAAAAACCCTTAGATACACTAGCTTCTAGCCAAATATTACGCACGATTCCATGAGGATAATATATATAGGAAGTGCCGAGGCGTACAGCCCGATCCAACATAAAAGTAAATTATGCACCCAGAGGGTCGAATGGCGCGAACCATAGATGCATCTATTAAACTGGCGAGGCGAACGACCCGATCCCATAAGAGTAGTAGAAGGAAATACCCCGCTCGCGAAACATACATGCGACGCGGTTACATATATATTTCTTAAGCTATTATAATATTCCTCAATTCCTTTCGAAATTACGAAGTTTAGACGATAACCTTTTAAGTCTTAAATTCTTAAATTCAACTCCTTTTAAAAACATTTAATAAGTGAACTCAATCCCGTTCCCTCTCAAGGCAAACAATAAACATATCAATAACAATATCAACAAGCATGATGTAAGCCTAAAACTATTCGGACATAGGAACAGCTAGTAGCCACGTAAG
This sequence comes from Nicotiana paniculata, assembly GCA_005239505.1. Taxonomy (NCBI): domain Eukaryota; kingdom Viridiplantae; phylum Streptophyta; class Magnoliopsida; order Solanales; family Solanaceae; genus Nicotiana; species Nicotiana paniculata. Next base: position 29,700 of record ML319569.1, on the reverse strand, counting down.
GACTCTCGTCACCTCATGAATATGTAGCCCCCACAAATAGAAGCACATAAATTTTTAGTCCACCTATGGGGTTACTTCCCTCTTACAAGGTTAGAAAGGAGACTTACCTCGCTCCGAACTTTTCATAACCGACATTCCAAGCCCTTCCGATGATTCAAATCAATGCACAACGCTCCAAAACTAGCCAATAGTTATACAAACTCATTAATATATACTCAATTACTCATTATAATCCAATTTACAACAATTCCTAACCCCGAATGAAAAGTTGGTAAAATCACCCTCGGGTCCACGTGCCCGGATTCCGAAATTTTTCGAAGATAAAATTTACCCATAACCTCACGAACTCACATATATATTTTATTCCCGATTTCATGCCAAAATTCGTGGCCAAAAATCCAAAATATAAATTTCTACATCTTCTACCCAAAACCACAATTTTCACAAATTTCCATGTCTAATCCATACAAAATCCAAGTATTTAACTCAAAATGAGAAGAAATCACTTACCCTATATAAAATGCTGAAAATGACACTCCAAGATTGCTCCAAAATCGCCTATGGAACAAATGAAGTGCAAATAAGACAAAACGTCGATTTTTAAGAACCTCACTGCCTCCAGCCTTTTCGCACATGCGGTCACTTGACCGCTTCTGTGGTTCCGGGCCCCAACTACCTCTTCTGCGGTTTCCCACAAGGTCCCTCGCTCTACTTCTGCGCCTTTTCTTCCACAGGTGCGATCCCGCATCTGCGGAAAAATGACCGCATCTGTGGTCCCCGCTAGCCCAACCACTTTCGCTTCTGCGACTCTATGGCCGCTTCTGCGGCTCCGCACCTGCGGCCAAGACCTCGCAGGTGCAGTTACACCAGAAGACAGCAGCCTCAGCCTTTCTCAACTACAAATTTCGATCCGTTAACCACCCGGAATCCACCCTGGGTTCCCCGGACCCCGTCCAATCACACAAACCAATCCCATAACATAACACGGACCTTCTCGAGACCTCAAATCAAACAACGCCAAAACCATGAATCACACTCAAATTCAAGCTTAATGAACTTTAGAACTTCTAACTTCTTCATTCGATATCGAAACCGATTAAATCACGTCCGATTGACTTCAAATTTTGCACACAATTCATAATCGACATTACAAACCTATTCCAATTTCCGGAATCGGAATCCGACCCGGATATCAAAAGGTCATCTTCCGATCCAACTCCTCAAAAACCATCGAATTTCTAACTTTAGTAAATGACTCCAAAATGACCTACGCACCTCCAAATTTACTTCCGATCGCGCTCCCAATACCAGAATCACCATACGAAGCTATTCCCAGACTCGGGATTCCAAACAGACATCGATAACACTGAATGCACTTTGACCCAAATTTATGAATTTTCTTCCAAAATGCCAACTTCCCCAATAGACGTCGAAACGCTCCCAGGTCATCCAAAACTGATTCGAACATACGACCCAGTTTGAAATCATCATACGAACTTAATGGAACCTTCAAATCCCGATTCCGAGGTCGTTTACTCAAAGATCCAACCTTAGTTGACTCTTCCAACTTTAAGCTTCTGAAACGGGAATTCGCTTTACATTGGACTCCAACACTCCCGGAATTCAATTCCGACCCTGCGAACAAGTCATAATACTTGAAGTGAAGCTACTCATTCCCTCAAACTGTCGAACGACGAGCTAGAGCTCAAGACGACCGGTCGGGTCGTTACATTCTCTCCCACTTAAACATATGTTCGCCCTTGAAAGTGCTAAGAACTGCGCTGGAGTTGCCTGAAATCACTGCTAAACACCTTGTGCACCTGCCCGTGCTACCACAACTCAGTTGAGAACATTAGCTCGATCAAATCTGAAGATATCCTCTTCCTTTTAGGGAAATGAGCCTCAGAGCCCAGCCCCAACATCCGGAATTCTCTGCCGGGCCCGCTTCGAACATATGAATGTCGTTATAATCACCACACGCTGTACCAGAACATAACTGCACACCCTTGCTGAATTCACACCATGCACCATATCATTCACAAGGCCATAATAACACTCTTTGATCATAATAGCCGATTTTTTTCCGAATCTGATGCTCACAATGCACTCCATGACACATATAAGTCATGTTCCAACTCTCGCAATGCCGCCACGACAGAAGAGATGTGTAGAAATTCATAATCAATTGCCGAGTCAATAAACCATTGAGTCTATACTCCTGACAAGAATCATTACCTCATTCTGAACCAAATAATGGTATTTGCTCTTTAATATACTTCACATAATTCGATAGCACTAATCCTAGATCCAATAATCTCGTCTCACCCAGTACGAGTTGCTCAGGCAATAAGCCACCCCAGATATGACCAACAGTCTCACCTGATGCCACAACGGCAATAAACTACAAACTCGAATGCGATACATAAGGAAAATGAACTCTGGAAGGAACTACTCAACCCACGTGACTAGTATGAACTTTTCTCAGAAAAGGGGAAATAAAACACCCAAAAGAATAGAATATAAAAATTGTACTTGTTATCACATTGTTGCGGCGTGAAACCCGATCCAAATAACATACCCGTGGCGGCGTGCCACCCGATCAACACATAAATTCACATAAGGAGATACACACCGAGCTAAATTTCTCATTAATACAAAATACTGAATATCGGTCACAAGCTCACCAAGTGCAGGGCCCCTTCTGATGCACCCACTGTACATAGTTCGATCACCCCTCATGGACCTCAACTTAAATGTGCGACAATATTTTTCCAAATTCAAGGTTACGTTGTATTCTTCTTCGTACCAAGCAACCCCTTTCTGTTGCATCCAATTCGCCGCCATGTTATAGCCAATGCTTCAAATCAAGCCCGTGGACCCAATCACCATCCACTAAAATCCCCAAATCACTCACCTTTCCTCAAGGTGCGCAGTTATCCTGTCACTGAACCCATATGCTACTCTGCCACTCCCCCACTTTGGTCAACCTCACTCCTTTAAGCGACTACTCGAATTCCGCTTCTTACACCTGGCCTTCTAGAAGTTTAACCACCGCTCGACTCTTCCCTTATGTCCTTCCTCATCCTTTGCTGCTCAGTTGTTGCCTTAAATCAATATTTATCCCTATATCACTTGAACCAATAGGTCGCTACCACTTTAAACCTTTTCGAAGATCATCTTCCTAGAGCCATCAACATTGGAAACACCAGTCCTATCCTGAATCACCGCACGTCGTGATATCTGACAGCCGCTTCCCCAATACTATCCCACAACATCCTGCCCCAAAGGCGAATTGAAAGAGGTCATAACACCGTCGAACTTAACACATTCGATCGAGGACGACGACAACCCGTCGCAGATAAAGTTCCACCACACTTGAAACCACGAAGTCTCATTACTCTATCAACCCAAACCTGAACATTCATAGTCCGGTTATCTTTCCTCCATCGAAAATAAAATACCGACACTGAGCTGAAACGGTAGAACGACCTTTCGCAAGGCAATGACAATAACGTCATCAAATACGTAGGGAGAAACATCCTTCACCACATCTGTAGTACCATCATAATTATTCACCTCCCAATTCATAACCAGTGCTTCGTGTCGCATAAGACTGAATGGGAAAGAAACGAAGGCATAAGCCTCAAAGAGTCAAACCGCACGATGAGGAATTAAGAAGGGAAGTACTCCTAACAGCCCTGTAGCCTCTCGAAGATAAGTACAGACGTCTCCGTACCGATCCGCAAGACTCTACTAGACTCGCTCATGACTCGTTAGACCTAAGGGAATCTAGTGCTCTGGTATTATGTTGTCACAACCCAAAATCCATTAAAGGTCGTGATGGCGGTAGACACCACTATCAGGCAAGCCAACACCGATTAACTAGTAATTTCTCATTTTAATATTTTCGAAATAATTTCTTTTAAACATTATACAATAAATAATAAACTTCATTGAATAAATAATAATGTATACACAAGGTTTATCTACCGAATAATTTAAAAATTATCCCAGAACCCGGTGTCACAAGCGCATGAGTAGTTTCTAGGAAATAAAGTACAATACGATAACTGTCCGGAATACATTTGGATAGAAAAGAAACACAATACTCTGAAAGAGACTCTGTTGGTTGCGGGTCGTCTCGAGAGATGCAGCTCACCTAAGTCTCCGTATCACCCATGCTGCTGCGCTAAGCTGGGCCACAAGACATATATGTACCTGTGCGACAAAATGCACAACAAGTGTAGTATGAGTACAAAAACAATGTGTACCCAGTAAGTATCACACCTAACCTCAAAGAGGTAGTTACGAGAGGTCAACTCCGACACTTACTAGTTGTCCAATAATATCAGGTACAGTAAAGAAATGAATAAATATCAAACAAAGTAAATATATGAAACAAATAAGTATAAATTACACGGTACAATTCTCTTCTTTTCAATTTACTCGGCTCTCATTTAGCAAGTTCCCTCCGTGATCGGAGCATATATATAGATATAGTGAATTTCATCAAGAGGTTGTAATAATTCAATTGAGGGAAAAACCCTTAGATACACTGGATTCTAGCCAAATATTACGCACGATTCCATGAGGATAATATACATAGGAAGTGCCGAGGCGTACGACCAGATCCAACATAAAAGTAAATTGTGCACTGCCAGTGGGTCTAATGGCGCGAACCATAGATGCATCTATTAAACTGCCGAGGCAAATGGCCCGCTCCCATGAGAGTGTGGTACATAAATCCTGCCAAGGCGAACTACCCGATCCCATAAGAGTAGTAGAAGGAAATACCCCGCTCGCGAAACATACATGCGATGCGATTACACATAGATTTCTTAAGCTATAATAATATTCCTCAATTCCTTTCGAAATTACGAAGTTTAGACAAAAACCTTTTAATTCTTAAATTCTTAAATTCAACTCCTTTTAAAAACATTTAATAAGTGAACTCAATCCCGCTCCCTCTCAAGGCAAACAATAAACATAAATCAATAACAATATCAACAAAGCATGATGTAAGCCTAAAACTACCCGGACATAGCATAACTAGTAGCCACGTACAAACTCTTGTCACCTCGTGCATACGTATCCCCCACAAATAGAAGCACAAAACATTTTAGTCCACATACGGGGTTACTTCCCTCTTACAAGGTTAGAAAGGAGACTTACCTCGCTTCGAAGTTCCATAACCGACATTCCAAGCCCTTCCGATGATTCAAATCAATGCACAACGCTCCAAAACTATCCAAACCCCGAACGAAAAGTTGGTAAAATCACCCTCGGGCCCACGTGCCCCGATTCCAAAATTTTTCGAAGATAAACTTTACCCATAACCTCACGAACTCACATATATAATTTATTCCCAATTTCATGCCCAAATTTGTGGCCAAAAATCCAAAATATAAATTTCTAGGTCTTCTACCCAAAATCACAATTTCCACAAATTTCCATGTCTAGTCCATACAAAATTCAAGTATTTAACTCAAAATGAGGAGAAATCACTTACCCTATAGAAGATGCTGAAAATGACACTCCAAGATTGCTCCAAAATCACCTCTCATGGAAGAAATGAAGTGCAAATAAGCCAAAACCTCGATTTTTAAGAACCTCACTGCCTCCAGCCTTTCCTCACCTGCGGTCACTTGACCGCTTCTGCGGTTTCGTAGGTGCGGCCCCAACTACCACTTTTGTGGTTTCCCATAAGGCCCCTCGCTCCGCTTATGCGTCTCTTCTTCTGCAGGTGCGGTCCCGTATCTGTGGCAAAATGAAGCATCTGTGGTCCCCGCTAGCCCATCCACTTCCGCTTTTGCGGCTCTATGGCCGCTTCTGTGGCTCCGCACCTGCGACCAAGACCTCGCAGGTGCGGTTACATCAGAAGACAACAACCTCAGCCTTTCTCAACTCTAAATTTCGATCCATTAACCACCCAGAATCCACCCGGGGTCCACGGGACCCCGTCCAATCACAAAAACCAATCTCATATCATAACACGGACCTGCTCGGGGCCTCAAATCATATCAAACAACGCCAAAATCGTGAATCACACTCAAATTCAAGCTTAATGAACTTTAAAGCATCCAACTTTTTCATTCGATGCTGAAACCTATCAAATTACGTCCGATTGACCTCAAATTTTGCACACAAGTCATATTCAACATTATGGACCACTCCAACTTCTGTAATCGGAATCCAACCCCGATATCAAAAGGTCCTCTTCCGGTCTAACTCCTCAAAAACCTTCGAATTTCTAACTTTAGCCAAAAGATTCCAAAATGACCTACGGACCTCCAAATTTACTTCCGATCGTGCTCCCAATACCAGAATCACCATACAGAGCTATTTCCAGACCCAGAATCCCAAACGGACATCGATAACACTAAAATGCACTTTGACCCAAATTAATGAATTTTCTTCCAAAATGCTAACTTCCCCAATAGACGCCGAAACACTCCCGGTTCATCCAAAACCCGATTCGAACATACGACCCAGTCAAAAACATCATACGAACTTGCTGGAACCTTCAAATCCCGATTCTGAGGTCGTTTACTCAAATATCCAACCTTAGTCGATTCTTCCAACTTAAAGCTTCCGAAACGGGAATTTGCTTTACAATTCGACTCCAGCACTCCCGGAATTCAATTCCGACCATGCGAACAAGTCATAATACCTGAAGTGAAGTTACTCATGCTCTCAAACTGTCGAACGACGCGCTAGAGCTCAAGACGACCGGTCGGGTCGTTACATATTTAATCTTTTGTACTTTACATAAATAATTTTCTTACTTATTTGTATTTGTTAGTACTTACATTTCTCTTATTTATGGTATTTGTATTAATAAAAAAGAAAAAGCAGATATACATTAAAATTAAAAGAAAAGGAACATAAAGGCTAATTGGCCCAAACCAAAGTCCCCAAAACCTAATAAAAGCTTCAATCTCCCTGTGCGTTCCCTTCCTAGCGGCCACCCCATTCCTCCCTTTTCCCATTTCTTTATTTAACAACGCCTCCTCTCTTTACATGAACAGAGAAAACCAACGGAATCGTAGGTTAGAAGCTCGACGCCTTCTCTCATTCCCGGTATGTCTATGTATCTACGTCTTAGGTTTCTCAATCCTCATACACCTACTTGAGTTGAATTTTTTGATTTATATCCTAACAATTTGATAGATATTGTTTCGTATTGTGATAGACATTGAGTGGAGTCTTTGAAGATTATAATGTAATGTTTAGAGGTGGGAGGAGCCACAGTTCTTCGAAAAGACTTTACATAAATGAGATTAAAATCCTTTCAAAAGTTTTTAAAAAAGTATACAGATTTGTTTTCTTATCTTGTTGCTTTGAATTTTTCCCTCTTGTTATAAGCTAAAAAATTTAGTAAAAGAATTATCTACACATAATTTTTCTCTCTTTGAAAGTTTTACTAGCATTTTTACGAATCAAACTTGCATCTTTGTATTAATGTTTCTTTTGGTTCGCTCATTCTTTTGTGCTAATTATTATTTCTTTTGAATTTACAGAGTGTATTTTATTCTATTGAAGGCAAGAAGATAAAAGAATCAGCCTTGATGCAAAGAGTGAAATTACTGCAGAAGATCATTGTATACGGTCGAAATCGGAGAGCTCGATTTTGAAGTCTTAATCATGCCTCGAGCTCGAGTTCGGGAAACCCGAAGTAAGAATCAAGTCTGACCGGGATGTGCGCACCTCAGGAAGCAAATCGAGGGCCTGATGCGGTCTACCTCAAGACAATACAATTTCGATGACACTCAAGGAAAAGCGGGAGTCTCTCAAGGACACGTGGATCATGGCGTAAATTGTGGGGTAAAATTTGTACGAGTTAGTACAAGTTCGTACTAGGTTGTTATACAGTTGTACCAATAAAATTCTTTGTCATAATTAGAAATGTACCATATTAAGGTTTTCCCTTCCTATATAAAGGAGACCCCAATCATTTGTAAGGATCATCATATTCACTGCAATAGAACATTCAATTCTGCCTTTTCCGTTCACTATGCTCAACAATTGTTCTATAACTTTATTGCTCTTAATTTATTGTTCATACTTTATTGTTCTTAACTCACCTCGAGACCCCCGAGGCTATCGAACTTGAGGTCCGTATTCCTTTGGCAACACTGGTTTGGTTCATCATTTCTTCTCATTCATACTTAATATTTCCTGTCTATTTATTAGTATTGGAATAAATCACATATTTTTAGAACCACAAATCAAATATAATTATTATCACTATTTTCGAGGTAAACAATCATTGGCGCCCACCGTTGGGCTAAAAATAATAGTGATTATTTTAATGCTAGTTTTCTGATAACATACATTATTCTTCACACTTTGTCTTGTCCAAGATTCTTTGATTTCAGGATTAAAATATGTCTAACTCAGCAAATGCACCAGTACATGGAAACGACGTCCTCGGATTCTATGGAGAAAACAATGCAACAACTTCGGGGACCGGTGTGCCATCGCTTAACCCTAGGGTAGCACCAGCACCAAACCTTGACGACGTTGGTTCACACATTGCTTTGCACGTCGACTTGGACACTGATATTGAAGGAAGTGTACGCGGAGGGGACCAACCTGACGCATAGAGGACACATGCTCGAGAAGAAAGATAAGTGAGTCTACAAGTAATTTTTGAAATGTTGCAAGCACAACAAGTTGCCATCGCTCAGTTGCAGAGTCAGCAAAAGACTCTGAGTGGACCAGGACCGGAAACAACTCCTCGAATTGAACCAACCCCCGAGAGATCAAGCAACAATGGGTCGGGAACTGACCCCATCATCATGAAAATATTCGAGGAGCTCACTAAGAGGATCGAGTCGGGAGAAAAAAGGATTGAGGACAACGATAAGAAAGTGGAAACCTACAACTCGAGGGTTGACCAGATACCGGGAGCACCTCCAGTTTTGAAGAGACTAGATTCAAAGAAGTTTGTACAAAAACCATTCCCCCCGGGTGCAGCTTCGAAGTCTATTCTGAAAAAGTTTAGGATGCCAGATATCCCGAAATACAACGGGACCACCGATCCCAACGAGCACATCACCACATATACTTGTCGTATAAAGGGGAATGATTTGAAGGACGACGAGATCGAGTCTGTACTACTGAAGAAATTTGGGGAAACTTTGTCCAAGGGGGCCATGAAGTGGTACCATAACCTGCCCTCGAACTCTATCGATTCATTTGCCATGTTGGCAGACTCATTTGTAAAGGCACATACTGGTGCCATAAAGGTTGCAACAAAGAAGTCAGATGTATTCAAAATCAAGCAAAGGGAGAACAAGATGCTGAGGGAATTTGTGTCCCGTTTCCAGTTGGAACGAATGGAGTTACCACCAGTCTCCGATGACTGGGCCGTACAAGCCTTCACTTAGGGGCTAAATGAACGAAGTTCGATAGCTTCGAGGCAGCTGAAGCAGAACTTGATCGAGTATCTTGCTGTAACCTTGGCGGATGTGCACACAGGTACCAGTCGAAAATTAGGGTCGAGGACGACCAGTTGAGAGCCCCCTCAGGATCAGTTTATCCAAGCAGGCTACCAGCAAAGGAGTCGAGAGATGCAGACAGGGAGCCAAGGCCTAACAAGGAAATATATCAACCATACATCGAAGACAGAAGGAACACTTCGAGGCACAACATACCTCGAAATGATTGAAGAGCAGATCGAGGTCAGATTTCCCGGGGACTCATGAGTAAGACCGGGTTCGATAGGCACTCGAGGTCGGTGGAGGCACCCCGATTATCAGAATACAACTTCAGTGTCGATGCCTCGGGCATCGTTTCAGCCATTAGCAAAATTAGAGACACCAGATGGCCCAAGCCCATACGGACCGATCCTTTTCAAAGGAACCCTAACTTAATGTGCAAGTATCATGGTACTCATTGTCATAGGATCGAGGACTGCAGGAAACTCAGAGAGGAGGTAGCCTGATTGCTCAACGAAAGGCACCTTCGAGAATTCCTCAGCGACCGGGCCAAGAACCATTTCTGAGAAAGAGATGTAAACAGGAAAAATGAACCGGAAGAGCCCCAACATGTCATTCACATGATCATCAGCGGAGTCGACGTCCCACATGGGTCCATATTCAAACGTACCAAATTATCTATCACAAGGGAGAAACGGACTCGGGACTACATGCCCGAGAACACCCTCACATCCAACGAGGAAGACATCGAGGCCTTATCTCAGCCTCACAACGATGCACTGGTAATTTCTATCCTTTTAAATAAAGTTCAAGTTAAACGTGTTCTCGTGGATCCAGGTAGCTCAACAAATATAATCAGATCAAGGGTCGTGGAGCATCTCGGGCTGCTTGACCAAGTCATACCCACCTCTCGAGTCTTGAATGGATTCAACATGGCGAGTGAAACAATGAAGGAAGAAATCATCCTCCCCGTAAACGTGGTCGGAACCATAAAAGACTCCAAATTCCATGTCATCGAAGGTAACATGAGGTTCAATGCTCTACTTGGAAGGCCATGGATCCATAGCATGAGGGCAATGCCATCAACCCTTCATCAAATGATGAAGTTCTCAACAAAGGATGGTGTGAAAACAGTATATGGAGAGCAACATGCGGCCAAAGAGATGTTCACAATGCATGACTTGGCACCAACATCGACACCATCCACATCGGAAAAGTCGAAGGACAAACAGGTATACAAATAACAATCACAGCCCGTGCCCTCGGCTGAGCCTGAGGAGCAGGTGATCGAGGATCAGATGATCGAGGACGAAGAAGATTTCCTTACCCCCAAGCCTTCGTCGCCCCTGAGGAGTCAGATGCAACGAAGTCCACTATCGAGGAGCTCGAGCAGGTGGTATTAGTCAAGCATCTACCGGAACAAAAGGTATACTTGGGAACGAGATTAAAACCCAAACTCAGGGAAAAACTCATTCAATTCCTTATTGATAACATTTATTGCTTTGCTTGGTCCCACTTAGATATGACAGGGATCCCACCAGAGATAACCACCGATCGACTAAGTGTCGATCCCAAATTTAAACTAGTGAAGCAAAAGAGGAGACCTCAGTCCGAGGTAAAACATGCCTTCATCAAAGACGAGGTAACCAAACTTCTCAAAATAGGATCCATTAGGGAAGTGAAATATCCTGAATGGCTAGATAACGTAGTGGTAGTCCCTAAAAAGGAAAATAAACTTAGAATGTGTGTAGACTACAAAGAATTGAACAAAGCATGCCCTAAAGATTCCTTCCCATTGCTAACATCGACCGTCTGATCGATTCTACGGCTGGCCACGAGATCTTTACTTTTCTCGACACCTACTCCGGGTACAATCAAATTCAAATGAACCCGGAGGACCAGGAAAATATGGTACATATTGCTAAAATGTAAGGCCCTTCGGGCTAAAAAATGCGGGGGCTACATATCAATGCTTAGTTAATAAAATATACGAACACCAAATAGGCGAATCTATGGAAGTTTATATTGATGTCGAATCTATGGAAGTTTATATTGATGAAATGCTAGTTAAGTCCCTGCGCGGAGTAGAACATTTGACCCATTTGCAAGCAACGTTCGATATCTTAAGGAAGTACAACATGAAACTTAACCCCGAGAAGTGCGCTTTCGGAGTCGGCTCGGGAAAGTTCTTAGGCTTCATGGTGTCGAACAGAGGGATCGAGATCAACCCCGATAAAATCAAAGCCATCGACGAAATCACAATCGTAAACAATGTGAAAGTTGTGCAACGACTAACCCGAAAGATAGCTGCCCTAGGCCGATTTATCTCGAGGTCTTCAGATCGGAGCCATCATTTCTTCTCTCTACTCAATAAGGAAAACAACTTCACATGGACTCTAGAGTGTCAACAAGCCTTGGAAGAATTAAAACGGTATCTCTCGAGCCCGCCCTTGCTTCATACTCCGAAGGAGATGAAGCACTATATTTATATTTAGCCGTGTCCGAGGTAGTGCTAAGTGGCATGTTGGTTCGAGAATAGCAAGGTACGCAAATTCCTGTCTATTATGTAAGTCGGACCCTAGGAGGTGTCGAAACCAGGTACCCACATTTAGAAAAGTTAGCTCTTGCATTAGTGAGTGCATCTAGAAAATTAAAACCATACTTTCAATGCCATCCTATATGTGTATTGACTACATATCCACTTTGAAATATCTTGCATAAGCCCGAATTATCAGGCCGATTGGCCAAATGGGCCATCGAGCTTGGGGGATATGATATCGAATATCAACCCCAAACGACCATCAAGTCTCAAATTTTGGTAGACTTCGTGGCTGATTTCACGCCTGCCCTCGTTCCCGGAGTAGAAAAGGAACTCTTGCTAAACACGGGCACATCGTCGGGAGTGTGGACCCTCTTCACAGACGGTGCCTCGAATGTGAAAGGGTCCGGGCTCGGTATAGTTCTTAAATCGCCTACGGGCAACATCATTAGACAATCTATAAAAACTTCGAAATTGACTAACAATGAGGTCGAGTATGAGGCCATGATTGCAGGTCTCGAACTAGCCAAAGGCCTGGGAGCAGAGGTCATCGAGGCAAAGTGCGACTCTGTTTTGGTAGTAAACCAAGTAAACGGGAGCTTCGAGGTTCGAGAAGATAGAATGAAAAGGTACTTAGACAAATTTCAAGCGACGTTGCATCGCTTCACAGAGTGGAAACTGGTCTATGTACCTCGAGAACAGAATAGAGAGGCCGACGCTCTTTCAAATCTGGGATCATCAGTCAAAGAAGATGATATCGTCCCGGGGACTGTCATCCAATTATCGAGGTCATTGGTCGAAGAAGGCCATGCGAAAATCAACTCAACAAGTCTAACATGGGATTGGAGGAATAAGTACGTCGAATACTTGAAGCATAGGAAGCTCCCCTCGGACCCAAAAGAATCGAGGGCCCTCCGAGCCAAAGCAATTCGATTCTCACTCGATGTCAATAGAACATTATATAGAAGTACCTTCGACGGACCGCTGGCAGTATGCTTGGGACCGGGGGACACTGATTACGTACTACGAGAAATCCACGAAGGCACATGTGGAAATCACTCCGGTGCCTATTCCTTGGTTGAAAGGTGATCAGAGCGGGGTATTACTGGGATACCATGGAAAAAGATACTAAGGAGTTCATTCGAAAGTGTGATAAATGTAAAAGGTTCGCACCAATGATCCATTAGCCCGGTGAACAACTCCATTCGGTTCTATCTCCGTGGCCATTCATGAAAAGGGGGATGGACATCGTCGACCCCCTACCAATGGTGCCAGGCAAGGCTAAGTTTATTTTGTTTATGACTGACTACTTCTCGAAATGGGTAGAAGCGCAGGCCTTTGAGAAGATAAGAGAAAAAAACGTCATTGATTTCATATGGGACCACATTATATGCCGGTTCAGGATACCCGCCGAGATTACATGCGACAGTGGGAAGCAGTTCATCGGCAGCAAATTAACAAAATTCCTCGAAGACCATAAAATCAAAAGGATTCTATCAGCACCTTATCACCCAAGTGCAAATGGTCAGGCTGAGTCCACAAACAAAACCATCATCCAAAACTTAAAGAAGAGGTTAGATGATGCGAAAGGGAAATGGAGGAAAGTATTGCCCGAGGTTCTATGGGCATATCGAACGACGTCGAACTCAAGCACCGGGGAAACCCCATTTTCTTTGGTATACGGGTCAGAGGCATTGATCCCAATCGAGGTCGGGGAACCGAGCGTCAGGTTTCAGCATACCACTAAGGATTCGAACAACGAAGCCATGAACACTTCCCGTTGATTTATTAGATGAAAAACATGAAGCCGCATTAGTTCGAATGGCAGCTCAAAAACAAAGGATCGAGAGGTACTACAACAGAAGTACGAACATTCGCTACTTCGGAGTCGGGGACTTAGTTCTAAAGAAAGTCACTCTTAATACTCGAGACCCAAATGAAGGGAACTTAGGCCCTAATTGGGAAGGACCATACCGAGTCCTCAGAGTTGTGGTCAAAGGATCCTACAAACTTAGCACAACGGAAGGCGAGAAACTACCAAATAATTGGAATATATCATTGCTCAAACATTACTACTGCTGAGATATGATCTTCTCCCCTTTTCATTTATATTTCATACTAACTCCATACAGGTGTTCGATTGGAGATATCGAAGCATCCTTTAGCTCGAAGACCTTGTGTTTTGAAGCATGTGTTGCACTCTTTGTCCCTTAGAACGGGTTGTATCCCAAATGGGTTTTACCAGCAAGGTTTTTAACGAGGCAACACCTATATGCTACCTAAGGAAAACTCAACAAGTATTCAACGCTTCTTTTCAATCAACCTCGAATACTGGGGGGCATCACCCTTAGAGGTTATATTTTTGAAAGAAAACAATTCGTGTCAAGAGGGACTCAATAGGAAAATGATGTAATGGGACAAACGATCAAATGAACCGTGTCCATATAAATCAGTTGATCCCTCAACGACAAAACATGTACGCATGTATCAATCATTCAAAGAAACACTATCATTATATCAAAACACTTTGTTCCCCAAACAAGTCTACCATTTTTGCATTTATATTTCTATATGAAACGGCTCAAAGGCCAAAAACTCAAATACATTCGAATACTCGGGGACTGTCATCGACATTCAACATATCGAGTCATCGAAAACTCGAACCTATAAGACCTCGAAGAGGCAAACTCAAACCTATAAGACCTCAAAGAGGCATGCTCGAACTCATAAGAGCTCAATGAGTCATTCTCGAACTCATAAGACCTCAATGAGGCATACTCGAACTCATAAGACCTCAAAGAGGCATCCTCGTGATATCAAGACCAAGGCCACCACACTCGGGGACTAAAGGCTACGGCCATATAAAAGGCTACTGCCATATAAAAAGACTATGGTCATATGAAAAGGCTACGACCGAAATAATGCGGCTCGGAGACGTCCGACTTCCTCCATAAAAACTAAAGGCCTTCAAATACTTCGAAAAACCGATTAAACCAGGCTACCCTCAGCAAAAGCAAACTATAAAGGGCTTCGATAAAATCAGCCCTCGAATAATGTGGAGGCTTCAATAATACCAGCCCTCGAAAAAACCTCAAGAGGTGTTCAATTATCATTACATATCGACTTATAAATAAGGTTCCAATCAATCGAACCTCCGAAAAATCAAACATGAATACAAAACATACATGCTAAGGCAGGCATACCAAAAATTCCACTAAGTCTTTAGCCAGAAAGAGGGAAAAACTATAGTCATTTTAGAGGCTGAATTGGCCCTACCTAAAAGAGCCTAAGGGACAACCTAAAGAGCCTAATGGCTGATATTTTAAAGCCTAAGGGCCAATACTTAAAGAACTTAAAGGCCGAAGCACACTATGCTCGAGACCTTACCTAGCTCAGATTCAAAAGTCCCGAGCTAAAGCCCAACTCGAAGATCGAACCTTAAGGGGTAACCTATTATCGATTATCGGTCAAAACACAAAACCTGAGGGTTTACTCAACCCCAGATTTTAACCAATGCTCAAAGGTTATAACATCAAAAATCGAGCAAACATTGTAGAAAAACTGAAGGCGAGGAAAAACAATCGAGGAAATTCCTTTCTTCTTTATATATATACAAAAGGTACTACACAGGAGTTATACAAAACAAGAAATTACAAAAAGATAGAAAACATTCTACCTACACTAGGGGGACATCCCCCTCGGGCCAACAACTTTCCTCGGACCTGTAACCCCCTCGGGACCAGCCTCTTCCCCAAGGGTAGCCTCTTCGTCAACCTCATCTTCATCATCTTCGACGTCATCATCATCGTCGGAGGAAAGGACAAAATTGGCATCCGCCTCATCTGCCTTAGCTTGCTTTATCTCCTCGGAGAGATCGAATCCTAAGCATGGACC
Organism: Nicotiana paniculata; assembly: GCA_005239505.1. NCBI lineage: Eukaryota > Viridiplantae > Streptophyta > Magnoliopsida > Solanales > Solanaceae > Nicotiana > Nicotiana paniculata. The sequence continues at coordinate 13,824 of ML319569.1, read as the reverse complement.
TCTTCGATGGTCTCCCTTCGGGATCGGCATCGGGCATAGTCATTGCTTCGTTTCTCGCAGTCGGCAGCCCCCCTCAACTCCATCTAAGCATCGGCAACATCCTTCAAATAGACGACCACCGTCCTTTCGGCCTTGGTTTGAATTTCTCTGGCTTCGAACCGGACCTCCTCAACTTTGGCCTCGGCCTTCGCAAGACCAACCTTGAGCTCAGCTAGTTTTCCAGCCTGAACCAAGTTGCTCTCTTGACCATTCCGAAGTTGAATCTCGAGGGCCGATACTTTTGCCAGTGCATCATTTTTAGCCGCAGCAAGGGTGTCCATCTTTGCCTTCCATGTTTTACTCTCAGAGTTAACTTGATCGAACTCACCACGAAGACGCTCCAGGATCTCTACCTTTTGCTGCGGCTGAGACATTGAAGTATTAGCCTCCGAAAAGGGGAGAGGGAGCCCATATTTTTTCAGAACACAGGTTACCTGCTTCTCTAGCTTGTCCTCATATTCATGAGCTTTGGTCAACTCCGATCGAAGATGCTTCAGTTCTTCCTCCTTCTTGTCACAGAGAAGCCTGAGGGTTTTCTCCTCATTCGAAGATATACGCAACTCGGCCTCACAATAACGCAGTTCGTTCTTAAATTTGTTGAAGGCCTACAGAAAAGAAGGACCGGTTAAACAAGAGAAGAAAGTACGACATTGAAAAACATTGCAACACCTTTAAGGAACTTACAATCAAGCAAAGGCGCCGGGCTTCCTCGAAGATTGAGTTCGGATCCGCTAGTTCGGTTTCATCGACCCCGGTAAAGCAACCCTGGAAGGGGTCGTCTTCATTCAGGACACCGCCTAACTCGGGCGTCTTCAGGTTCTAAGCATCCCTAATAGTATCCTCGGAGTAGGTCGGAAGCGACGGGGAATGACCTGCTGTCATGGCCCCAGGGAGATTTCTCGAGGTGCTCTGTTTGGGCAAAGGAGCTTCGAATCTTGCTCCTTTTGGATTATTTCCAGAAGTTTGAGAAGAAGTCACCACATCAGGTGATGTAGGGCCTTCGTCCCTTTTTTCTTTCAAAGTTCTTCCCTCGTGGCTAGGGGCTTCAATCTCAACGAGCTTAACAACCTTAGTAGAATTTTTGGTTTGAGCCACCAAAGTCTAACCCTCCACCTCGTCTCCTTCATCATCCATGAGCTGGGGGACTGTGTCAATAGCCACATTAATGACGACGCTTTTCTTGCGCTTTCGAGCTGGCTTCATTTTGTTTTGTGTGTCCTCGCTCTTCGAGGGTATCTTCTTCTTGTTATCCTTTTTCGACTTTGAATTCTAAGGTTCAACGTCCTCCCCGAGAGTGGGCGACCTTATCTCGGAGAACTCACCAATGCCCACTACAAAAAAGTCAAGTTATAATAAGAGGGGCATTTTTAATAAGAAAATAAATTTTGAAACACGAACCATGGTGTTTCGCTTCCCACTTGCCCTTCGACAAGTTCCGCCACTTGCGTTTGACGTACGATGAAGTAGCAGCCAGTTTGCGGACCCAGTCCTCGAGGTCAAGGACCGCATTAGGCATCCACGGGACCGCTGTGAAAAAGGGAAAGGAATAATTGTGTTAAGTTCAGCAAAAATTATAGAAAGAATTAACGCAAAGAACTCCACTCACGTTCGAAGTTCCATTCTTCGGGGAACTCCTTAGGAATAACATCGACGGTCCTCACCCGGATGAATCGGCTCATCCAACCTCGATCCTTGTCTTCGTCGTTACAGGCGAAGAAGGACTTGGTCGTCCGGTGTTGGAGTTTGATCAAGCCTCGAAAATGGTGAGGTCGATATAATCGGACGAGGTGGCTGAGGGAGAACTCGAGACCGACCTTCTCGATGAAGAACCTCATCATTATCACAATCCGCCAAAAGGATGGATGAATTTGGCCCATGGTGACTTGATATCTTCGACAGAATAAAAATACGAGCAGGTCGAGGGGACCCAACGTAAAGGGGTACGTATACACGCTTAGTAACCCCTCTACGTAGGTTGTGATGTCCTCTTCGCAGGAAGGTATTTGCAGAACGACCTCCTTTCCCCATTTGCACTCCCTCCTCACAGCATCGAGGTGTCTTTCCTCAATTTATCTTATGTATCTCGATGCATGTTCTCAACGACCGAGGACGTCGAGAGGTTTCTCAATTATAAAGTCCTTCTTTAAGGAAAAATTGCTCGGTACGATCTCGTGAAGCGCCGACGGTTTATCATCGGCCGTACGGGAAGTAGAAGTGGAGGTTCCTTCTTTCTGAGGAACAGACTTGGAGGTTTTTGCCATTGGTTCTTTAGAAGAACAATAAAGAAATGGTTGAACCAGCGAGGTTTGAGTTAATACGGCGGAGGAACTGGTGGTAAAAAGGAAACGTATAGGGGAAAATACGCGCGACAAAATGGAAAAGTTCTAGATAAGAAGATAAAGCTAGTATATATATAGAGGAAGGCGACGACTGTTCATTGATATGCTGGCCGACCGGCTCTGACGTGCACCCAATACTTTTGGGGAAGAGACCGATGGGACGCTTCAGTCATTTCAACGCTTACATCATAGGAATGATGCCATCATAAAGGACTTCGGAATTCAAAACATTTCTTATCATTTCATTCTAAGAAACGCGGGGACTATCTGTATATGATCGAAATCAAAGAGATCGATTTTGAAGGCTTAATCATGCCCCGAGCTCGAGTTGGGGAAACCCGAAGTAAGAATCAAGTCTGGCCGGGATGTGCGCACCTCAGGAAGCAAATCGAGGGCCTGATGCGGTCTACCTCGAGACTGTACAATTTCGATGACACTCAAAGAAAAGCGAGAATCTCTCAAGGACACGTGGATCATGGCGTAAATTGTGGGATAAGATTTGTACGAGTTATTACAAGTCCGTACTATGTTGTTATACAGCTGTACCAATAGAATTCTTTGTCATAATTAGAAATGTACCATAATTAGGATTTTCCTTTCCTATATAAAAGGGACCCCAATCATTTGTAAGGATCATCATATTCACTGCAATAGAACATTCTATTCCGCTTTTCTCGTTCGCTATGCTCAACAATTGTTCTTCAACTTTATTGCTCTTAATTTATTGTTCATATTTTATTGCTCTTAACTCACCTCGAGACCCCGAGGTTATCGAACTCGAGGTCCCTATTCCGTTGGAAACACTGGTTTGGTTCATCATTTCTTCTCATCCATATTTAATATTTCTTATCTATTTACTAGTATCGAAACAAATCACATATTTTTAGAATCACAAATCAAATATAATTGTTATCACTATTTTCGAGGTAAACAATCATTTGGTGGCAACATCTTCAATCCCTAGATCAAATACTTGGAACTTAGTTTTGTTTTGACGTGGAACCCTTTATAATTTTATAGATATAGATTATAGTTAAGTAACCGATTGTATTTTAGACAGACAATTGTAAATTTTAGAATTAATTTTTGAAACTATTTAGATTTCAATTTGTATAATAAAGTGATATTTAAAATTTATTACTGTGTGTTTCTATGATTTGACAAAAGATGTATGGATATGGAATATTTAAAAATTTTCAAAATATTTAGTGAGGTAACAAAAGGAAAATAGCAATGCATAGGACAAAAAAATTATTATCTCTAATAAGTTATTTTTCATAAATAAAAATAAAATTTAATAAAAATATAGTCACCAAATAAAATATATTAAAAAAATCTAATCATGGATATTTTGACGATTTATAGCTATGAAATTATGGGTTGGTAGCTAAATATAAATACTATAATACAAATCTAATATGTGAGCCCATCTATATATTTAAATTTTGTGGCTAAATAAATAACATCTTTTGCCACATTATATCTCTTTGTTTCTAAAGTATAGAAGATAGCTACAAAATTGATTTATCGCGGCAAAAGAATAAAATCATTAGCTATAAATATATATTGTTCGTGGAAAAATATTTTATTAATATAGCTACATCACAAAAATTCTTGTAGCAATAAGTACTAATCCTTAGCCACAAAATGTTAAAGTTTGTAGCTAACTTTTAGTTACGCTATTTCTTGCTACGGATGCTACTAAAGAAATTATAATTTTCATGTTTAGTTACGGCATACTTCGTAACTATACATGCATAATGTTGTAGTGACACTTCTGCAAGGTAATAACATTCGGTTTTCGGTTTCATTTCTACTTATTTTGATTGTTTTGTAACATCTAGTCTTATCAAATTCAGATTCGGTTTAATTAGTTGATTGATAATTTTCGGTTTTTAGTTGATTGATTCTTCATGCATAAGGATGAAAATTTAGTAGCAAACGCTCATTCGAACTATATAATTCGATATCATTCAGTCCGTAATTTATATCATTTTGGAATATCTAATCACATGCAGAGTATTGTTAATTAATTGAGTTTAGAACCAAAACTTCAGCCAATTGAACTGAATTTCAAAACTTTGAGAATTACGATTTAGCGAGTTTGTTTGAATGTAAGCATGATCTATATTTGTTAATGTTTCATACAATGAAATTTCATTTTTATTTATATTTTTTGTTTTACCTATGATGGAGTATCTAATTTATGAGGCTACTGATCTTCTTAACAACGTAAGTTAACCATAACATAGCTGATTATTGACGAATTACAGCCCTTTAGACATTGACATTGCTATCTAATTCGGTTAGTTTTGGGAGAAAAACATAACTCTGTTGGTTTTTTGAGAATTTCGTTCTTTGCCTTTCATATTGCTATATATGAGACAATTTACAATCTTTATCCTAAGTGTTCATAAGTTACCAACTCCTTCAAGATCTTCATTATTTATTTTTTCTAACCACATACATAGATTACACATTTATTATACACAATTAGACACACATAATACAAAAATTATGTATATGTTCGGCTATTTTTAGTTTAGTTGTTGGGTGGACGGCTATTCCGGTTAAGGGTTAATTCTTCTTGAATATAAATGAGTCGACTAATTTGTAAATGGTTGCCCAGATTTACGCGACTCTTGTTTTCGGGGCTGTATTGTTCGCTTTGGGGGAAGCACTATTGGTACCGACGTCCCTAAAAGCCTTATTACTCTTAGCGACATGCTTTGTCTGCAACACCATGGCCATTTACGCCCCAATGGTAGAGGAGCAACATTGCGAGATATTGGTTGGTATAACCTCTAAAACTTTGCAAACATATAGAATTTGAGCTTGAGCTGTCTCAAGTAAACTCCATGGTTCTTATTAGTTGCTGAACAGAGCAGGGTGAATGCAGTTACAATTCTATTAGCAATAAGGCGGTACTAGAAAGAAGCAGAGATGAGACACTGGTTGGGCCATGAGTTGGTATAGAGTATGCTTTGCCAGAGCATGTTAATGCATTGTTGAGTGATGAATTTATGGAGTTGCATGACATCCCCAAGCAAGGTCCTGTCCATAACAATGCTCAACTGTGACCTGGTAAACATAGTAGGCACGAGGCAAATGGGCGTCGGTGAATAATTTTTTTAACAGAGATAGGAGTCATTAACCATAGTAGGCCGAGTTGTTGCTAGTGTTCTGCCACAAGATTACTTGCAAAGATGAAGAAACTTTAAGTCTTATGGAGACCATGTCTGTTGTAAAAATGATTCACTGATGCCCATTTGCCCCATGCCTACTAGCTTTTTTATGGCCAGGATGTCATGCAACTCCATAACCTGTATCGTCCGCTACCTCTTGGCAATAATGAATATCATCAAGTGATGGTATTCTAATTTTACATTCTATAAGAAACCAAAATGTGTTATATCCATCGGCATTAAAAGTACCCACAAATTTGAGAAATACCGCTCCTGGAGCTTTCTCTTTGTCGTCTTTCATATGAACTGCGCCTTCATCTTGACATTTCAATTTATAATACCATGAGATTATGCACAGTTCGTAGAGATCAAAACTCTACATGAAGTACAAGCTGATGCCATTCAAATACTTACATTTTGTTGAGTAGGGCCAGGCCTCTTTTGAATTGAAGGAGCTTCATTTCACCATTATTGAGCTTTGACAACTGATGTTTGTTTCTTTGTTTGCTCACCCTTCCTGTCTTTTGGGGCAGCAGTAACGCTCTCCGCAAACTGCTGCTTTCTGACAGGATTGCTGTTCTCCTTTAGGCCATTTTCATTGATCTTCTTGAATTCCCTAGTGTTTCGAAGATCTAGAAAGGAAATACTTAATCAGATCAATATGCATTGGAATTCAGAAAAAGAAGCGAATGTCAAAAACTACATTTAAAATTGTAAGGACAAAAGTTCTACTCAATTCCATCGTCATCCATGCCATCAAAGAACTCCATCAATCAGTGTCAATCCTGGAGGCAAGATAAAAGATTTGTAGATGCTAGGCATACATGTGAAAACCCCATTGAAGTGGTCTGAGAAACAAAGTAATCCAAAGCTAACAGAAGGTTTCATAGACTCGCCATTTTAGACTTCAATTCTGAATAATGACTGCAAACACAGGGTATAAAACACTCAATTTTGAAGGAGGGCCAGAAAGCGTGTGAGAAATAACAAGAACCTCTAAAGGCTGCTGTAGCATTCACCCCACTCTTCTACCATAACCTTCCAATCCCTGTGATCCATGAAAATTAAATCAACGAAAATTTACGGCGCTGTATAGGACAAATCAATGTTTCTAAAGAGCAACCGACCAAGTCCGTACATAACCACAATCAAACACACAGATCATAACAAGCGGGGACGTCAAACGCACAAGTAGCAGTTTAATGAAGCTACTGCTTCTGATGAATAAAGAATCACTCAAAATTGAAGCACAAATTTGTTAATGCTCTGCATAAATAAGGTAAAGACCGTCATCACTCTGCGATATCATGTAAATTTATAAAAGATATGATTATCAAACGAAAGCTGCAAGCGACAAAAATTTTGCCAAACCTTAAGAAGGAAATACAGCTCAAAACTATAATAAGCAACGCAGGCCAAATGATTAAATTCTTGTGTTCATTGGTAAGGATCTCCTAAATCAAATTACAGCAACCGCGTTCGCTCAATTGTAAATTCTCTTTCTACAGCACAACTCATATTGGCAATCATTTTAGGGTCCATTTCATAGTTCAAAGCAATAAAGCAAGAGTTCCATACTCGGACCAATGTCCTGGCCAGATACCAAATATTATTTCAGCTGTTCTTCCTGAGAGCATTTACGGACGACTTCCCAATCTCTGTGGCTTATTATAAAATAAATACATTGAGTACGAATTGCTGATTTTAAAAAAAGATTGATTGGGTGAAAAGAATCATCATCAGCAGCATTTTGTACTGCTAATCCAACCTTGTCACCACCAAAAAACCTGGTGCCTTTACATGTGAAAAGCAACTCAGCAATTCTATCTTTTTTTAAGTTCAACTCTTTGGGATGATCTACAGCTGCCACCATTACAGCATACTCATTGCACTAAGCTCCTGCTATGCGGGGTCGGGAGAAGGGCCGGACCACAGAGGTCTATTGTACGCAACCTTACCCTGCATTTCTGCACCACGACTCGAATCCGTGACCTCCTGGTCTCATGGCAACAACTTTTTGCGCCAAGGCTCCCCTTCAATGTATCTGAATTTGCTGTCTGAAAATAATCACTCCATTTATTAATTGTCCCAGTAATTTTAGTGATAGCTGGGATTAAAGAGCCCTTAACAAATTTTAATTAACAACCCAGATAAAAATATTAAATTCTTACAACAGCCACATGGTAAAAATTCAATCTTTATCAGACTTTGATAATACCCAGAAACTAAATTTTATGAAAGCTCTAATCAGAAACAAGACCTGCAACAGCGAAACCTGTCATTTCTATCAAAAGATTGAGTCAAATAAATCTCTAGTAAATTCTGAGAAAATTACAAGACAACTCCCAACCAATCATAAAATTTTATTTCAAGAGGTGGAATGATACAGGAATTAGATTCCAAGATATCAATGGAAAACTTGCACATTTTAGTTATCCCAAGACACTTGTCCAGTTTGTCTACATTGTCTTCTAAATTTTATTATTATTATTAACTTTTTTTCTTGAAAAGAATAAGATAGCAAATATTTCTTACTCTATCATATTAGCAGGTGCAATATTATTGGACCTGTAATTAAGAAACTATATGAGAATAGAATTGGTTACCATTATATATCATGTTTACCACTAAAAAGTATTTGGCAAGTATTTGGGTTGGGCTAGCCCACCATTTTGACGAGCCTTATAATAGTTAGTCCATCCTAGCTCTATGAGAGATATTTGTATCTATACCCGCTTTTTGTGTCACGTTTTAACTTGTGCCCGCTTTATAAAAAAAATTGCAAGTGTACCCACTTTTTCGCATAACTTCAGCATACGGGGCTGAAGTAGCAAAGACAATCACGCAAAACTTCAGCATTCTAGTAGACGGGCCCAAAATAGCAAGTGTGCTGAACCAAGTGTGCTGAAGTTTTTGTTCTGTAACTGGCGAACTTCAGCTCTAGAGCTGAAGTTTTTGTTTTTGTAACTGGCGAACTTCAGCTCTAGAGCTGAAGTTTTTGTTTTGTAACTGGCGAACTTCAGTTCTAGAGCTGAAGTTTTTGTTTTTTAACTGGCGAAATTCAACTCTAGAGCTGAAGTTATTTAGTTCATTTGTAAATACTTCAGCACTATATAAACTGAAGTTTTTGAAAAAGCTTTCTAACATACTAGATAAATAAATCATAAATTATCATAAATCAGTTTGCCAACAGTATCTAAATCATAAATTTTGGAAGCAATAAACGTGAAAAGAACAGAATTATCATTGTCTACTAACTTACGTACGTGAAAATATTCATAAAACTAACTTACGTAATTATTTATAATTTGTTTTTAAATAATCTGATAAACATATTTATGGCAATCATCCTATGAACTGAAGTTCGATAGCAGCACCAACAACAGCAGAAGAAAGAAGAAAACGAAGGAGGAGGAGAAAGGGGGCTGGAGTTATTTAAAAAGTGGGTACAAATTAAAAGTTTAAAAATAATAGGTATATGTTAACTGGGGGCGACCAATAGGCGCCCCGTGCAATTTTACTATGTGGGTTACGGGTCTCCACGGGCTGGCCCATCATCTTTTAAAACATAATTTTATATTTTTTTTCTTTAAGTTCTAACTTAAAAAAGATAAATAAAAGTTAAAAAGTCTTATTGAAAAATTTTCACAAAACTTAATACTTATGTTGTTCCAATATATTACAATAAACACTAAAAAAAATAAATGAAAAAATAATATTTTATTCGGTAAAAGTTAAAACTCAAAACAAACTATTCAAGAGAACGTCCCCGACGCTTATGGGATATCCAACACATCATATTCATCAAACACATTCATCTTAACATCTTCACTTTCATCTACATCTACAATTCGTGTGCAATATTAATTAGTTAAAATTAAAATTTTAAAACTAATTAATGTTTTAAAATTTTGATTTTTTAATTTGATGAACTTAATAAACTTTAAGCTTGGGATACTCTTCTTGATAGTTTTTGTGTCATATAATTTTTATATTTTAAATATATATTTTTTTATTAGGCCCACGGGCCAGCTCAAACCAGCCTCAATCAAGCTTTACGGGCTACGAACTTACTCGAGCCGGATTTAAAAGCCTCATTTTTGAATGTACTCCAAAAATTCTAGCCCAATGCTACTAAATTACGGGCCGGACTGGCCCAACGGACAAAGCCCGTATTGACGGCCCCGGATGAAATGTTTACTTTGTGGTAACTATTTAAAAACCCCAATTGAGAATTGACAAGTTCTTCCCACCCAGCAAATGCCCCTATTCTATGTTTCTGCCATTTCGCTCTCCAGTTAATAGTCCCCCATACAAAAAAATGTTCCAAATCAAAAGATTAAGAACCCAACTCAGTCTCTTGGAAAACCTCAAATTAGCAATACGATCATGTTGTTCTTCAAATAACCGAGGGTTTTAATGTCATTTGATGTGTAAGGCCTGCTTTATTGGTTGTTGAATTTGGTGATTTGATTAATGGGGTTGATGTTTTTGTTGTGAAATGAATTCGTTTGATAGGTAGACGCTTATAGGCCAAATTATTCAGCTAGGACTAGGGGTGTTTATAAAAGTCCGAAAAATCGAACCAAATCGACCAAAAAAATTGATACATTTTAGGTTTGGTTTGATTTTGAATTTTAAAAACCAATCAAATTTGGTTTGATTTTGGTTTCATTCAAAAAATAACCAAAAAAAATGAACTAAACCGACTATAAAAGTAGCTATTTAAATTTATTATTACACCTATATATATATATATGTATATTTTTTATATAAAGTTTTTAAAATTTTATGATATGTATTAGTCATTTATATTTTTGGTCTAGTTCTTTGCTATTTAATAATCTAATTCTTTGCCTTTACATTCTAGTTTGATTGGTAATTTTCTTTCGCTAAGTATAAATTTTTTTATTTCTTGCTAAGAATAAATCGATTTTAATTGAGTACTTAAATTATTCATCACTATTTTATTCAATTATCATCAATATATCTTGGTAAATGATAAATTTATCAAAGAGCAATTGATTTGATAGTGTTATGTTGAAAATGTAGTCGCCGAAATATGCGTTTGGTAATGTATGTCCCATATTTAAGAAGAAAATCGATAAATAACCGAAAAAACCGAAAAACCGACAAAAATCGAATCGATAAAAAACCGACTAAATTGATTTGGATTGGTTCCAATATTTAAAAAACCGACGTACTTGGTTTGATTTCTTTTTTGGGAAAAACTGACCCAAACCGCACCATGAACACCCCTAGCTAGGACTGCCCCTGTTGTTAGACAATTTTGAGTCACTTGCTTTACATTAACGGTCAATGCTTAGAAAAAAAAGTGCTGATGCATAAGTAAATAAATGGAAATGTGCCCAACTTTATACAAAATAAAGTTTGAAATTCCTGCTCTTATACAAAATAGCACAAGTACTTGCTTAGCAATTATTAAAGAGGATTATAAAGTCCTTATGTTAGAGTTGGAGATATGACGTGCAGTGATGAAGTATTATGACATAAAAGAAAATGTTATTGTTGTCTTATGTTACTATTGGTTAACTTAAAACATTGTGTATTTCAAACTTGTAATTAGATGTTGACACAAGTCCTAAGAGTTTCCAGACAAGGCAGGGTGTAGTTGCTTATAACAACTTAATTAAATCAATAATCTTCGGCAGCCTCTTGATTCTCTCGCCTTCTAGCTGTCACTAGTTCTCTTAATTTCTCCACACTGATTAATTCTTGGTTCTTTCTATTTCTTTTTTCATCTTTTATTGTACTATATTTACTTCAATTAACAGTTACTATAAGCCCTATTTTCTTCTGTCCTGATTGTTTTTCACTTCTTATGTACTCCTTGTAGCAGCTGCTTCTCTATATCTCTTGCTTGAATCACATCTTTTCCATGATGGTGGTGCTATGGATGAGTTGGTCATCTATAGATCATCAGCTTTTATTTAAGAAAAGGTAATTTTTTAATGTTGAGACAAATTTCCCCTATTATTGTTTAATAACATAATTCATTTCTATTTATCTAATCAATTATAGTGAATTGGAGTTTTTGCCTGTACTGTTATAGTATGGTTTATTTATATGTAACAGATGATAAAGGTACATTCGATAGAGGAAAAGTAAGAAATGTATCGTCCTACAACTTTAAAATTATATGCAAGCATGTCAACAACTACTTTTTCTCATTTTAATCTACCAAAATAATAATTCACTTTTGGTAGTAACAATGTCTGGTATCATTCATTAGTTCAAACTATAAAGACAATATGTTGCTATATACTTACTTTGGTGTCTTCAACTCACTCGGAGCCTTCACTTGCAACTTCTACAAATATTTGTCTATATTGTTTGATTAGACTTATAAAGAAAGGCAATTGGTAGTAACATTGCGGCAAGTTATAATCAATAAAAAATATTTGGGAGGCAAGAAGTATTAACATTGCTGCAAATCATTATGCGATGCAATGGTAATACCACGGGACCAGTTCATTACAATATGGTACCACTTCACCTCGAAGCACGGGCTAATTGCACCTAGTATATATATATATATGAAACTCAAAGAAAATTTCATAATGTCATTATTGATTTTTCACCGTAGAACTACAAACTTCATAACACCACCTTATATTTCTCAATTGTAGAATCACAAACTCCAACTACTACTTTATGATGCATCATTAATCGTAAAACTATCGAACTCCATGACTCAATCCTTGTGTTTACTTGCCAACTCATTCTCTAGCACACGTCTAATCGGACAATTAGCGCAGGTCTTCACAATATTCCAAGACCCAAAATTATTCCTCACTTCCCATAGTCTTCAGGTTCTTACAGCTCGATCGACGCACATCTGTTTCCTCAAACATTGGTTTGCATAAGCACATTTATGACATTGAAACTCAAAGCCGACTGGCGTTTACAATAGCAAAGGCACATTACCATAACTCTGTTTCGTTTGCAATATTTGATAAGCTAGTGTCACAGTTCAATTTCCACCATAAGCGGTGATAGTGTTTAAACCTGCCGCCAGACAAGCCAACAATAACTCTAACACTACAAGTAGTTCATAACATCTTTCAAAACAATTTGCGAGGTGAACGATTGAAAATCATTCCATAATCATGGTAAAATACTAGCATCATCATCAAGATTCCAAACATGATCAAAATATGTGTCTGAATATTAGAACAACAATATAATTGTGAACAACGGTCTAAAATCTCCAAATTCCGATGTCATAAGAGCATGAGCATCTACTGAAATATACAATACTATTATAACAACTGTCTAGAATAGAAAATAGACAGAATATGATAAATAAATAGAAAGGAGAATCTGTGTGTTGCGGATTGATAAGGAAATAATTAGTGATAAGGAAAGAATTAGAGTTTAATTAGGAATGTGTAATATTTTCCTTATTAGTGTTTAGGTCTTGGTCTCCTATTAGGTTTAGGTTTTCTCTTATTTCTCTAACTTCTTTGTCTATAAATACTTGTGGAATTAATGAGAAGAGCAAGAGTTTTTCCTCCAATATTGTTCTTTGTCTTCCGCATCAAATCTTTTATGGTATCAGAGCCATAGTCTTTTGAAGAACTCTTCATTGTCTAATATTATTATTTGTCTTTCTTCTCTTTTGAACAATGTATTTT
>ML319567.1:0-29515 GCA_005239505.1 Nicotiana paniculata | reverse complement strand
AAAACGTTTGAAAATTGAAGATTCTTAAAGACTGAGTCGAGAATAATGTAAAACATAAAGAAATAGGCTTGAATTGTTCAAAAATTACATGGATCTGAGAGGTTTAGGCAAAAAATTAGGGTGTCATAAGATAACTAGAGATAACCAGAGAACCTACCGTAAAACTCAAAGATCGTGGTGGATATGTCATGGTCTTGTCAAAACCCCACCGGAGAGGCCGGGAACGACCCAAAGCAGGAGCCCAGGTGCAAGTTGGCGTGGCCCCGACCCTCGAGGGCTTCAGAGATGAAGTGAACCAGATAGAGGAGACCTCATGAAGGCTTGTAGTAGAAAGGATGATGGTCGAAGATGGACGGAGGAAGGCGCAGGAGCTTCATCGGAGATAGGGTGGGGGAACAGGGAAGGTTCTAGAGAGAATAGAGATAGAGAGATGAGTGGTCTCTGAAAAATGAGGGTCGGGGAGGGGGTCGTTTGAGTTAATTTAGGCAAGGATGGATCTGGACCGTTAATCTCATTTGATCAACGGCTCAGATTAAATTAGGGGTTGGGCCGGGTTAGTTTTAGGATTGGTTTGGGGGTGAATTTGGGTTAGAGATTAGGTGGGGTTGGGTTGAAATGTGGCTAGGATTTAAATAAAATGTGGCTAGTCGTTAAATACCCATAAAACAGATAATTAATTAATTAAAATAGCTAGTAATTTTATAAAAAATTAAATTAAGTTTAAATAGGTCAAATTACAGTAATTAACTAATATTAAGTGTAAAAATGGATAAATTTCGAATTGAAATAGTGCAAAAATGTCCAATTGGGCCATAATTGTAAAATTATTGTAATTGAAATTAAATAAGACCCAATTGGCTAATTTGTGAAATAATTGAGTTTTACTAGATAAAAAATTGATTATAAATAACATACAGAGCAGGGATATATTTTTAAAATTATGAAATATTAAAATAAACAGAAAAATAATTTAATAAAAATAGGAAAAAACACGCATTATTACAAAGAGTAATTTTGAGGGCTTAAATGCAATTTTAAAAAATAATTTGAGGAAAAATTGGATATCAACAACTGCCCCTCTTTACCCGAGAAAGATGAAAGAGTTGTCGGGTAAAGATATGATGGCCAATTTTGACTGAGAGGAATTCGTGGGAGAGAATTAGGCCGCACCCTTACTTCTGAGCTGCTTACATATCTCTGGTTTTATAGGAATCAGGTCGTATGTAGTTCCGGAATCATCGGCGAAATATACCGTTGATGTTTCACAAGAACAGACGCAAGGTGCGAGGTAAGGTAAAGTAGGAAGGTCTTACGGAGTTGTATCGGAGAACTGGAGCAGTCCGCTCCTGCCTGGTTGGCTGTTTCGGCCGGATTACCTGCAAATAAATAACAAGAATATTTCATGCATAATATAAACATGATGCAAGTTCCCGTTGCACTATGAATGTTGTCTTTGGACAATTGAGGATGATTGTCCTTAGACCATGATGTCCTGGGCCATGAATCGCTTGGTGTGGGATTCACAGGCTATGAAATGACGTTCTTGGGCCATGAGGATGGTGCCTCTTAACCATGGTGCCTTTTAATAATAATATGCAAGTTGAATAAAAGAGATCCTCAGGCCATGAAATGATGTTCTCGGGCCATGAAGATGGTGCCTCCGAACGATGACGCCTTTGGACAAGTTGGCGATATTTCAGCCCATAAAGAATGCAGTTCACTAACAAGACAGAGTTTAGTCTTGCGAATTGAAAAAGAAAAGATGGGCAGAGCTTAGACCGAGAGAAGAATAAATAAATAACGTCACGAAAGGTGGTTGCTTTGAAGAGGTAGATAGGAGCTGAATGCAATAAAGTAAAATGCAGGGGAGGTAGCGTGGAACCTCAGAAGGCAGAATGATAGCCTTATGCAATGCAGGGGAGGTAGCATAGAACCTAAGAAGGCAGAATAGTAGCCTTATCCAATGCAAGAAATAAAATGCAGGGGAGGTAGCGTGGAACCTCGGAAGGCAGAATGGTAGCCTGATGCAATGCAGGAAATAAAATGCAGGGGAGGTAGCGTAGAACCTCGGATGGCAGAATGGTAGCCTTATGCAATGCAGGAAATAAAAATGCAGGGGAGGTAGCGTAGAACCTCGGAAGGCAGAATGGTAGCCTTATGCAATGCGGGAAATAAAATGCAGGGGAGGTAGCGTAGAACCTCGGAAGGAAGAATGATAGCCTTATGAAGTGCAAGAAATAAAATTCAGGGGAGGTAGCGTAGAACCTCGGAAGGCAGAATGATAGCCTTATGCAGTGCAAGAAATAAAATGCAGGGGAGGTAGCGCAGAACCTCGGAAGGTAGGATGATAGCCTTATGCAGTGCAAGAAATACAATGCAGGGGAAGTAGCGTAGAACCTCGGAAGGCAGGATGATAGCCTTATACAATGCAAGAAATAAAAACTGCGGGGGGAGACATCATTTAGTCTCGAAAGGCAGAATAGCCTTATGCAGTGTGGGAAAATGAACGACAGTAAAAGTTCTTAGTTGATCATAAAATGCGGTGATACGATTGTGGTGAATAAGCGTTATTTGTGATGATAGTAGGCGTCGGCATGTGCGGCGAGTTTGAGAGCATGTCCTTAAGAAATATGCATCTTACGAAGATAGTAATGTGTTCTGCGCTTTTGCCGTCTTTGTTCCTGCATCCAAAGAAAAATTGTGAGGTCTGTAAAGGGGAGGGTTAGTTCGCATCCCTACTGGCTCGACTCGGCATGTCTGCTTGATAATGAGGACTTCGTTGTTTATATCACAGGGGTAGCGTTGCTAAACAAGTTGTTTTGAGAAGCAAATATGCATGGTTTTATAAAAATATAACATATAATTTAAATTAACTTCTTTGGATGAACCGACGATCACGACGCGGTTCAAGACATTAACCCCAGTTGATGTGCGGACTGTGGTGCGGTATCCCAGTAAGGCGAATGACAGTTTCTCATGCCATTGCTTGTGCTTTTCTATCATCTTTCTCAATATCTTCTTGATCTTCTTGTTGGCAGCCTCAACGGCTCCATTTATCTGAGGCCTGTATGCTGTGGAATTCTTGTGTTTGACTTTGAAGGTTTCACACATGGCTCTCATCAGGTCACTGTTGATATTGGAACCATTTTCAGTAATGATTGACTCTAGAACTCCGAATCGATAAACTATGCGGTCGCGGACAAAGTCAGCCACGACTTTCTTAGTAACTGCTTTGTAAGAGGCTGCTTTGACCCATTTGGTAAAGTAATCAATGGCAACCAGAATAAACCTCTGTCCGTTGGAGGCGGCAGGCTCGATTGGTCCAATAACATCCATGCCCCAAGCGGCGAATGGCCATGGCGAACTTGTTGCATTAAGCTCACTGGGAGGTAACTTTATCATTTCCCCATGTATCTGACAACGGTGGAATTTTCAGACATACTGGATGCAATCCCTTTCCATGGTCATCCAGAAATAACCGATCCGAAGTATCTTCTTTGCTAGAACGAACTTGTTCATATGAGGACTGCATGTACCATCATGTATCTCCTCCAATAGTTTTGTTGCTTCTTTTTCTTCTACACACCTTAGTAAACCCAAATCAGGAGTCCTCCTATACAAGATCCCTCCGCTGTGAAAGAAATTGTTTGACAACCTTCAAAGTGTGTATTTCTGAGTAGCGTTTGCAAGTTCTGGATATTCTCACTTTGCCAAGTAATCCTTGATATCATGAAACCAAGTTTTTCCTTCTACTACTTCTTCAACATGTGCGCAGTAGGCCGGCTGATTGTGGATCCCCACTGGGATGGGATTAATGAAATTCTTGTATGGATGCTGGATCATGGATGATAAGGTAGCCAATGCATCGGCGAACTCATTCTGGATTCTGGGGACGTGCCAGAACTCTATCTTTGTAAACCTCTTTCTTAACTCCTGTACACGATGTCGATATGGCAGTATCTTGGAATTCTTGGTCTCCCATTCTCCTTGTATTTGGTGTATCAATAGGTATGAATCACCAATCACTAGTAACCCCTGAACGTTCATGTCGATGACCAAGTTGAGTCCCAAGATGCAGGCCTCATATTCAGCCATGTCATTGGTGCAGGGGAACCTGAGTTTGGTGGATACTGGATAGTGCTGACCAGTTTCTAATATTAAGACTGCCCTGATACCTACGCCTTTGAAGTTTGCGGCCCATCAATGAACAACCTCCAACCGTCGTAGGATTCTGCAATGTCCTCTCCTACGAATGACACTTCTTCATAGGGGAAATACGTTTTTAATGGTTTGTATTCCCCGTCCACAGGGTTTTCAGCGAGATGATCTGCTAATGCTTCTCCCTTGACCGCCTTCTGAGTCACGTAAATAATGTCAAACTCACTTAACAGGATTTGCCATTTGGCTAGTTTTCCAGTGGGCATGGGCTTCTGAAAGATGTATTCAACGGATCCATCCTTGATATGAGGTACGTTGTATATGCACAGAAATAGTGCCTACACTTTTGTGCGACCCAAGTCAGAGCACAACAAGTGCGTTCCAATAAAGAGTACTGGGCTTCATATGGAGTGACTTTCTTGCTAAGATAGTAAATGGCCTACTCTTTCCTTCCTGTTTCATCATGTTGCCTAAGAACGCAACCGAAAGCTCCATCTAACACAGCAAGGTAAAGCAACAGAGGTCTATCTGGCTCAGGTGATACCAGGACTGGTGGTGTTGAAAGGTACTCCTTGATTCTGTCGATATCTTTTTGACAATCCTCGGTCCACTTGGTTGCAACATCCTTTCTCAGCATCTTGAAAATTGGTTCACAAATAACGGTAGACTGGGCTATGAACCGTTTGATGTAATTGAGCCTCCCTAGGAAACTCATAAAATACTTCTTGTTCTTTGGTGGCGGCAATTCTTGGATGGCTTTGACCTTTGATTGATCCAGTTCTATTCCTCGATGACTGACAATGAACCCTAGTAACTTGCCAGCAGGAACCCCAAATGCACACTTTGCAGGGTTAAGTTTCAAATTGTACTTCCTTAACCTGTTGAAGAACTTCCTCGGATATTCCATATGGTCAGCAACTCTCCTTGATTTGATGATGACGTCGTCCACATATACCTCGATCTTCTTGTGAATCATATCATGAAATATAGTAGTCATAGCTCTCATGTAGGTAGCCCTTGTATTCTTCAGACCGAATGGCATCATCTTGTAACAATACACTCCCCACGGCGTATTGAATGCCATTTTCTCAGCATCTTCCTCGTCCATCAAAATCTGATGGTAGCCAGCAAAATAATCTACAAAGGACTGCAGCTCATGCTTGATGCAGTTGTCAATTAGGATGTGTATATTTGTCAAGGGGAAGTCGTCCTTCGGACTAGTCCGGTTGACATCCTGGTAGTCGACACAAACTCTAACCTTCCTATCTTTCTTTGGCACAGCCACAGTGTTGGCTAACCATGTCGGGTATTCAACCACCCGGAGAACCCTGGCATTGATCTGCTTGGCGACCTCTTCTTTGATTTTCAAGCTCATGTCTGGTTTGAACTTCCTGAGCTTTTGCTTCACCGGTGGGCATGTCGGATCGATTGGCAACTTGTGGGCCACAATAGATGTACTGTGAGTCATGTCATCATACGACCAGGCGAAGATGTCCTTATGTTCTGTTAAAAACTCTGTATATTCCTCCTTTCTAATGGCGACAGATGAACACTGATGCGTGTTTCTTCGATGTTCTCTGCATTTCCCAGGTTGACAACCTCAGTCTCGTCCAAGTTAGACTTAGGTCTATTCTCAAAGTGCTCAACCTCTTTAACAATATCCTCAGGTATATCATCCTCGTCTGAATCAGAATCTGTTTGTTGCGTTGCCTCGATGCATGTCACAGTCGTCGGTTCATCAAGATAAGTAATAGTAATGTTGTGTAAATAAAGTAATGGGGAGAAAAACAGTAGCAAGATAATATGAGATTTATAAAGAAACTAGAAATGCTTTGATAGATTGAATAAACCTTTGAACATAGGAGCTCTTTCTTGCAGAAATTAAAAATGCGAAAAGAAAGAAAAAGTTTTAAATAAATAAGCTGTAAATAAATGCTTGTTTTGTTAGCCTTGCTACCCCGAGGCTCGACGATCTTTTTGTCGTCCTGACAGACCAATCCTTGACATATGATCCTCTGCTCACGATCTGTATGGAAGGGACTTCCTACCCTCCTCTTCAAGAATGACACAACAGTCCATGTCCTCGTCGTCCTGAAATAAATCCCCCATTGCTGCCAATTCTTCCTCTTCGTTTGTCCCATAGAAGATATCAGCTTGCGGGAAAGTTTTCTCCAGGTGAGACATCGGCTGCTCAAACGGGTAGTAATGATTACGCCATGGTGGCGACCAGTCCTTGAATTCCTTCCAAGTGTACTCATACCCCAGCTCGAAAGTGGTACCGTGCTTCTTCAGTGTTATTGGCTTCGTTATTCCTTGGAGATTTTTACCGAGCTCTTTGTCTGGCTCGTATCCTTTCCAGTTCAAGATGCTCTCGATCTTACTATCCCACCATTTGTCCTTATCAATGGCGTTAACTCGTTCAATGGTGTGGTAGATTTCTCCACCCAGCTTCCTTCTCCCATCAATGATCGAAAAAGTCTGGCGACCGTATATATGGTTGCTACCGTCGCCATGAATGATTACCTCTTGATGATTCCATTCAAAATTCAACGCTTGATGTAGGGTTGATGCCACGGCTTCAGCGGCGTGTATCCAAGGTCGCCCTAACATCAGGTTGTAGGACGCGGGAACGTCTATCACTTGGAAGTCTACATCGAACCAGGTTGGTCCCATCTGTAAGCACAAGGTGATTTCTCCCATAGTGGACCTCTGAAAACCATCGAAGGCCTTTACATTGATCTCTCCTTCTTTTTTATCATGTAGACTTTTGCCCAATTTCTTGAGTGTGATCAGCGGACAAATGTTGAGGCTGGAACCTCCATCAATTAAGATCCTTGTAATGAAGTGGTCCTCACATTGCACAGTGATGTGTAGTGCTCTATTATGCCCTAACCCCTCGAGCGGCAGCTCATCTTCATGGAAAGTAATCTTGTGGCTTTCCAGAACCTGGCCCACCATGTTTTCCATCTCCCCGCTAGTGATATTGTTTGGTACGTATGCCTCACTCAGCACTCTCAGCAAGGCACTCCTGTGCGTCTCAGAATTCTGTAATAGAGAGAGGATAGATATCTGAGCTAGTGACTTGTTCAACTGGTCGAGGATTGAGTACCCCTTGGCTTGGATCATTCTCCAATGATTTTCTGAACCTGTGTCAATGGTGGGAGGACGGTTGGCGGCCTGCTCGCTAGATTCAGCCATTGCTCGCTAGAAGCAATGGCTTCCTCAGACTTGCTTTTACCCTTTCTCCTTGCTTCAACTGTGTATTCCTATGGGATGGAGTTTGAGTAAAAGGGTAGTGTTGTTGACGTTTCCACTGGAATAGGTGTGGTCATCCTCATTCCCACCGGAGTATGTGTTATAGGTAGCCAGACTGCTACTTCGAGTGGTTATATAAACTCAACTTCGATCTGCACATGGGCCTTTTCCTTTGCAAGAGGTCTCGATTCAAACTCGAGTGGAATGGACATGTTTACCTCAGCATCCTCGGATGGATGCATCTGCACCACAATTGGGTTGAGAGTAATTGCGAGCTTCTTCGGATCACCCTCTGCAATCAACCCAATTGATCCCTCAGGATCCCAATCATCATCTACTTCAATCATATGAACACCGCCTTTATGGTCTGGCAGTGGATTATTTCAAACATTAGGAGCAGGGTCCTTGGCTACAATGATCTTGTTGTCTATGAGGGTTTGTATCTTGTCTTTCAAGGAATGGAATTCCTCGATGATGTGTCCCTTCATGCTGGAGAGGTTAGCACAGGATTTGTTTGGGTTGATCCAATGAGAACGGTTCTCAAGGGTGGCAACAGGAATGGGTGTGACGTAACCGGCGGCTTTGAGTCTTTCATATAGTTGATCAATGGGCTCGTCTATGGCAGTATACTGTTTTGGAGGGCGACGGTCGAAGTTAGGGCGAGGTCTTGGGAAGTTTTGGCGAGTAGGTGGTGATTGGTAGTGAGAAGGTTGGGAATTGTTGGCATTGTAAACGAGGGTTGGTTGGGAGTATCTGGGCAAGGTAGGATGATATGTGGGTTGTGGAGCTTGATATGCGGGTGAGGGTGCTTGGTATTGAGGTGAAGATGCTTGGTAACTTGGAGCTGGTTGGTATGTGAATGAGGGTGCTGGGTATACTTGGTATTTGGGCGGGGACTTGGCTTGTTGGGAAACCATTATGGCTCCCACATCCCTTTTCTTGGACACACCACCAGACTGTAGAGCTTTATTAGTAGCCTGTAAAGCTTCAAAGTTGGTAACCATACCGCTTTTGATGCCCTCTTCGATTCGCTCTCCCAATTTGATGATGTCAGAGAACTTGTGACCTTCTACCATCATCAGGCGCTCGTAATATTGAGAATCCTGAGCTCGTACAAAGAATTTCTTCATTTGTTCCTCTTCTAAGGCTGGCCTAACCTTGGCAGCTTCTGACCTCCAACGAGTAGCATACTCGCGAAAGCTCTCTGTTGGCTTCTTCTTTAAATTCTGGATGTAGAAGACATCCGGAGCATTCTCCGTGTTGAACTTGAATTCATCCATGAAGTCTATTGCCATGCTTACCCAATTAGTCCATTTCTTTGGATCCTGGCTGATGTACCAGGACAGTGCATCTCCTTTCAAATTCCTCATAAAGAGTTTCATGTGGATTCTTTCATCTTTTCCCACGCCAACCAATTTGTCGCAGTAAGTTCTCAAATGAACTCTTAGATCACCAGTATCATCGAACATCTCGAAATTAGGAGGTTTTGTACCCCTTGGGCAGTTTGACATCAGGCTGTATGCAAAGATCTTCATAGTTCAGCCCCTCAATCCCTTTAACTCCTTCGACGCCCTGAACTTGGTTGGTTAACTTCTTGAGTTCCTCGGTCAAATTCCTGATGAGCCTATCTTTCTCGTCAGACTCAGGGGTATGCAGTGTGGAATGGGCCATGGTTTCTATATAAATGGGATTATTGTAGGCCTGGAAATAGTCTTTTGTCTGATCCTCTAGAGGTGGAGTGTTATGGTGACAGGCATTGCATTGTGCTGGAGAGACTTGGTCCTTGGGGTGATTCGGTTGTTTAGGGATGTTTTGTAGTAAAGTGGGGTTTGGAGCATTTGGGAAGTAGACATCCGGAACATTGAGGGAAAGTGATAGGTGAGAAAAATTCTTGACTTGGTCAAGTTCCTCTTGGAACTTCAGCAGCTTCTTCTCCAGTGGAGACATACCCTCTTGCAGAACCTGAATACCTCGACCATCAGCGATCTCAATATGTTCATCCCTGTTGTCTTTTTTGACCCGCTTGCCTCTGCCATCTTAGTTTTACCCTTGATTTTTCCTTTGGGAGGACTAGGAGGAGGAATACGAGGAGGGCCCTTCGATCTTGTGCGGTAGGCGGATGATGCCAGAATGCATGAAATAACCTTTGGGGAGGGGAATAATAAATAAAGAAAACAAAAATAAAAAGTAATGAAGTTAGTGAGGAGTCATAAAATATTGTGATACTTAAATACGTAGTGCAGAAATGTAAAGCGTATCCTAAATTGGGGAACCTCTTGAGCCCGAGGTAGGTCTAGCGACAAATTAATTTGGAGGACTTAAGATGCTAAATGCCTCATTTTATTGATAATAAAATAGACAAATCCAACACGACTCTAAGAATGCGAAAAATATAAAATGTCACTAATGGCCTGTGGCCTTATTACATCAGAAGGCAAAGTAAAGACAATCCTATCTACTTGGTCCCAGAAGGACATTCCCAAGATTCGGCATCTCTGCTCGCCTTGATCAGTTTCCCCATCTCGTGGAGTCTCAGCAGCAAGTAGGTCCTGGCTAGAATTCCTCCTTCGGCTCCCTCGGCCTTCTGACAGGTCTCGATCCTCCGAATGAACTTCTCCTCTAAGTCGACTATGCCTCGCTCCAAGTGTGCTAGCCTTTAGGTGGAGGTGATGTCCATGCCGAATCTGGGGACCTCGTGCCTCATTTTTGCAAAACAAACAGGTTAGGCCCTTACCCCCACCAGACTCGGCTATTTAACATCAATAATTAGCATGAGCATTTAGTTCTCCAAGTAAATGCACAGAACGTGAAGGCGTTCGTTTGGGTTCCAGGGAAACCCAATGGACTTT
Organism: Nicotiana paniculata; assembly: GCA_005239505.1. NCBI lineage: Eukaryota > Viridiplantae > Streptophyta > Magnoliopsida > Solanales > Solanaceae > Nicotiana > Nicotiana paniculata. Next base: position 19,253 of record ML319567.1, on the reverse strand, counting down.
GGACAAGTCCATCTTAAAGGTTGTTGTGCGGACAACACGTTATCCTGGCTAGGTTTGGCCATGATGCATGCAACATACAATAGAGTAAGGTTGCTATAGGATTTTTGTTTGGCACGAGTGGATGATGAATGCATAGCATGATATGCAATAAATAACATTTAAACAAGTAGGCATGTATTTTCACATTGAGGAAAGCGTTAAAGAAAGGAAATACAGCAGTTATAATTGAAAGTAGTTACAAAGAAAACACGAAGATACGTCAGTTTTGTTTAGGCGAAAGAAATACTTGCGGGGATTAAAAAGTTAATCACATATAACGGGGAATAGGAAAGGGTATAAACATTTAAACAAAAATTGAAAGGTCCAAATTCACAAGACAACCTGTAATGGTGTAAGCCTAGGGAAGCTCCCCAACAGAGTCGCCATGATGTCGCGCCCCCTTTTTCCTCACACGGGTCAGGTGCGAAGAGATCGGGTCTATGACATTTTTGGACAACTCCTTAAAGGACGAGGTTTAAGGAAGAGTTTCCACCTAACAATTTTGCGGTGCGTTAGGGAACCTAGAGTAGATAACTCAAGAACTAGTTTGTTACAAGAGATTGGGTAAGGGCTTGAAGTTATCCTAAAAGGAAGGTGTTAGGAACCCCTCAAGATCCACAACTGTGGGTCCCAGCCATGAAGTTTTGTGAATTTTGACGGTAAACAAATAGAAAGTAAGGTTCATATAAGAGGGGATTTCAAACAAGTATAAAACTCATTAAAGGTTTTGGGAAACATTAGAGTAAAAACATTTGAAAAGAATTGTCCTAGGTTTTAAAGTAATACGGATCACATGAATGCAATAATCGGTATGTCACATCCTCAATGAGGGGTACATGTGGTATTAGCGCACCGGTCATCATATCTGTATTCTACCCTTCCTACCCCATAGAGATTATTTAAAATGCACGTGCTGGTCACGAATGCTTATTGCGTGCTATTACCTGTCCCATCCTATAAGTCCCAGAGGGTATTTAGGACTACTAATCCTACAATATGGGTACTAGGCTGAACCCCTAGGCTTTAAAAGGATAAAATTCTAAGTGACAAGTAAAACAAATAGGACTACAGATATAGGAACACATAAAGGCAGTTAAAGGGCTCACAAATCCCTCCACAAGTAAACACATAAATAGCACGTCTCAAACACAACCAAGGTCTCAAAGACTGGATTTAAAGCAGGAGTTTTAAGTTGGAAAGCAGTAGGTCTCGGCGTGTTTTAGCAAAAGGGAATGATTTTGATAACTCAGTAATAAACAGGATATTCACTTAAAATAGAGTAGTTTTCAGGAAAGAGTGATGGATTCTGGAGATCCAGTATATCAAAGGCAGGAGCAGGAATTAAATTGGACTGCAGCTTAGATACTTTTCGCAGTAAAACAATTGAATAATTCCAGAAAAGCCAGTAATTGGAAGTGAGGCAGGACTTTTAAAATAACAAAGGGTGATTTCGAAAAGGAGTGACTAACTTTAAAATCCAGTAATTCAACATAGAGCAAGAATCAGTAGTCTAAAGGAGTTTTAGTAAAAGGAGAGTGAGTGCACAATTTCAAGAACCAGTAATTAAAAAAATAGAGCAATGATTTAGAAAAAAACAGAATGATTTGCATTAACTTCAGAAAAGGAGAATCATTTTGAAAATCCATCAGTTGCAGGAGTAAAATTAGTGACAAACAGCCAGGTTCTAAGGTTTTCAGAAGAGAATGATTAGTTCTAAGGATCACTTTTAATACAAGCAAGACATAGAACGATTGATTTTTATGTCATTAAGCCTAAGGTTTGCCTAGGCTTTCGTAATACTGATTATTTGTATTATGAGAATCAAAACTAGTGAAATGCAAGTCCTTAACCCTGATTTTAAAGACATGGAATACATTGAAGACAATGTTGAATTTGCAGAAACATTTTTAGCCATTTTTACACAGTTTTAACGAGGTTATTAGATTTCATACATACTGACTTGGTGTTCAACAGAATAATAAACATGTTGAACCCAAAATCCTAGAGAACACGGTATCTAATGCACACATGGGTACCTAAAACATGGTTTCTAAATGTAGTGCTTATGAAAAATGCAGCAGCAGTAACGTTATAGCAGCTCATTACTGTGTTATAGTTATTAACTGTGAGCAGGACTTATAAGAGGACATGAATATAGTAGACATGCTGAAATAAAGAACTAAACATGATTTCTAAAGCATGGTATGCATGTCCTAAACATGATACTATTGTACACATAGGTAATAAATCTTATAGTCATGATTTCTACCTGTACCTATCTAAGCATGCATAATCCCCTCCCATAATCACCATCCAACCTCAAATATTAATTTACAGATACTTACAGGCCAAGAATAACGAATTACATTATTAAAATTAAAATAAGAAGTTACTTCTATAGGGAGCCTTCAATCAGGCCTATTCTTCCAACCTCAATCCTTTCGAGTTTCACAGCCTTACATGGTCTGGGTGTGGCAAAGCTCCCTAGGGCCCTCTTGGGTCCCTGGCCACTACCAGCACCCAGATATAATTGCCAAACTTAAGCATGTGTAGTGTGAAAATACCAGCCTCAGTGTGTCAAAGTTCAGAGGGAACTCGAGAGATTCCCTAAGCAATGCTCACACTGAGGAGGTGGAACCTAGGTCTCAAGGAATAATGTGAAGTCCCAGAAGTTAGTTTGAAAAAATAGAAGAGTTTTGAAAGAGAGTTCATAAACCAGAGAATTTGTTTGGCAAAAACAGTTTTAAAAAGAGACGAGTAAGGAACAACCTTCACATAGCATCAGAGATGCACAACAAAAACACACAACATTAAAATAGGTTCAGACATTACAAGCAGTGGTAATGGGGATGGGAACAGGTAGAATATTTAATGGTAAACAATCTAGTGAAAGATCTAGGAATGGTTTGGACATGATCAGAGATTGCTTACTTTGCCATAGCCATAAACCAACCATAAAGGAGTCACATAGAGAGGGTCAAGGGATTGGGGTACAACACAATCATGAAAACAGCTAATAGATATGCCCAAAACACACAGGACAAGAGAGATAATAGCATGCTGAGGATGTATTCTAGTTGCAAGTTTCACAGAAGAACCATAAGTAAGAATAGACTAAGAACAATAAGAACTGAAACAAGTAGAGAATCATGTTGTTGATGAAGATTTAAATTTAAAATAAGACTTACCAGTGAAGAGGAAAGCAAGCAGAATGAGAGAACAAGAGAAAGAGCACAATGGTTAGCCTTGGCTTGTAGCCGGCTAACAGTAGATAAGAACAAAGAATCCGAGTAATAGAGCAGAGAGCTTTAGTGTGAGAGAGAGTTTTTAACCACAAGTGTGTGTGTGTGTTTGTGAAAATCTAGAACTTTTATAGTTGAGAAACGAGTAGCAAAATATGGTAAGAATCACAATGGCATGATAACCAAAGGACTCAGAATCAATCAGTTAGGAAATCAATGACACGGTTCCCTTAAGTCANCCCCCCCCTAAGTATGGAATCCAGAATCGATCAAGTAAGAGTCACAATTTTATATTCATCATATAAATAGACAAGAATGCTCAGACATAGTAAACCAGCGTGTCAAACAAGTGCTAGTAGAAAGACGCAAATCTGAACAAACCAGATAGTCATAAGCATTAGTTAGGCTAAGAAAACTCAGTAGAACACATTCAAAGCAATTTAATCACAGAAACTCAGGCAAAGAGAGACCAACAATCATGCTAATACATAGAACCACATATAGAAGCCTAGGAAAATTAGGGTTTTTAACATCAACGAGATAAAAGCTAGTAAAAGTCATAGAATCAGTTATATATGCAAAGAATAGACTCAAACACAAAGAAAAACTTAGCTTTAAACAGGCATAAAAAGGGTTCTTAGAAACCCTAGATTTAAAAAGGAAGTAAAAACATTTGAAAATTGAAGATTCTTAAAGACTGAGTCGAGAATAATTTAAAACATAAGGAAACAGGCTTGAATCGTTTAAAAATACCATGGACCTGAGAGGTTTAGGCAAAAAATTAGAGTTTCATAAGAGAACCAGAGAAAACCGGAGAACCTGTCGTGAAACTCAAAGATCATGGCGGATATGGCGTGGTCTTGTCAAAACCCCACCGGAGAGGCCGGGAACGACCCAAAGCAGGAGCCCAGGTGCAAGTTGGCATGGCCCAGACCCTCGAGGGCTTCAGAGATGAAGTGAACCACATAGAGGTGACCTCATGGAGGCTTGTAGTCGAAAGGATGGTGGTCGGAGATGGCCGGAGGAAGGCGGAGGAGATTCATCAGAGACAGGGTGGGGGAACAGGGAAGGTTCTAGAGAGAATAAAGATAGAGAGATAAGTGGTCTCTGAAAAATGAGGGGTCGAGGAGGGGGGTCGTTTGAGTTAATTTAGGCAAGGATGGATCTGGGTCGTTGATCTCATTTGATCAACGACTCGGATTAAATTAGGGGTTCGGCCGGGTTAGTTTTAGGATTGGGCTGGGGGTGAATTTGGGTTAGAGATCAGGTGGGGTTGGGTTCAAATATGGCTAGGATTTAAATAAAATGTGGCTAGTCGTTAAATACCCATAAAAACAGATAATTAATTAATTTAAATAGCTAATAGTTTTATACAAAATGAAATGAAGTTTAAATAGGTAAAATTATAGTAATTAACTAATATTAAGTGTAAAAATGAATAAATTTCGAATTGAAGTAGTGTAAAAATGTCCAATTGGGCCATAATGGTAAAATTATTGTAATTGAAATTAAATAAGACCCAATTGGCTAATTTGTGAAATAATTGAGTTTCACTAGATATAAAGTTAATTATAAATAACATACAGAGCAGGGAAATATTTTAAAATTATTTGTAGCATAAATTATGAACTATTTAAATATGAAATATTAAAATAAACAGAAAAATAATTTAGTAAAAATAGGGAAAAACACTCATTATTACATAGAGTAATTTGAGGTCTTATATGCAAGTTTGAAAAATAATTTGAGGAAAAATTGGGTATCAACAATAGTTATATAGTTGGTTTTAGTTCGCGGTTCATTTCTTCATATAAAATATTATTCCGGATTACATTTATTGGAAATTATTAGATTTAGTTTATTTTAAATTGCCTCATTGTGTTCAAATAAATATTCATGGAAAATGGCTAATCAAGTTCTAACATTGGCTTGCTTAGCAAGTGTGGTGTTAGGCGCCATCACGATCCCGTGGGTTGGGAATTTGGGTCGTAACACAAAGATTCCTTCTCTCCCTAGCAGTACATTTAGCATAAACCACTGTAATGTTGAGCTCCTTATTTTATAGAGTATGAGTGAGTTTCACAGTTTGTTGTTTTTCATTGGCTATGATAACATAATTGTATTCATGTTTCTAGAAACACCAAATCTGTCCATTCATGTTAGCTTGGCAATGTTGAAATCCCAAATATCTCATGTAACCTTCAATCTTCTTCTTGTTGATGAAAGGTTCCATAATGGCTACGAAGTCAATATTATTGATATGACATAGATTTTTCAGTCTGGCCTTTATATTCCATATGATTGCACTAATCATGGAAATAGGAGGGAGTGGATCAACTTTGACTCCTTCCCTTGGAGGAAGGACACATTTTTTCTTTGTTTTTTCCACTCTTTCTGTTTCTGCTTCTGCCTATTTTAACATGGGAGATTCCCTGTCTGTTGGTAAGCTCTTTTAAGTGAGCTTCAGCCGGGTCATCAAGTTGTTTGTTGAGTGTTTCATCACTGTTGTCTGAAAGAGATATGTTAGAATTCCTAGATCCTTCATCAATCATCCTACCTGGTCTTGTATCCTCTTCTCTTCAATGTTGTATCCACCAAGGTCTACCACCACTTGAATTCCAGGATGTTTTTTTATTTCTGATGGTAAGGAATCTGATTTTGTATAAGTGCTTCCTTGATTTTTGTTTGTTTCTCTCATGTTGACACTCCCCAAGTCGTGGAGATGCGTCGTTGATTTGTTTCGAGCTGTTGGCCTACATCCTCCCTGTTGTAATTTCCATCCTTATCATTAATAGGATAGCTTTCATCCACCTTTTCAGTATTATCCGAGTTGGCATTGGAGGTCCCTCTTTGAGTGTTATCTATATTCTTCGATCTGTTATTCTCCATTACTCCCAACTCCTTGAGACTTTCTTCCATGAGAGCGTGTGCAACAGTTGTTTTACTTCCCATAGCATTCTTAGGAGTGTCTTTCTTCTTCTTTTTCACCAGAGGTTTATATTGTAACAACCCGACCGGTTGTTTTGAGCTCTAGCGCGTCATTCAACAATTTGAAGTCTTGAGCAGCTCCTTTTCACGTATTATGACTTGTAGGTGTGGTCGGAATTGAATTTCGGGAAGTTTAGAGTTTATTTGGAAAGAAAATTCCCATTTCAGAAGAAAATTCTGATTGTGGAGACCAATGGGGTTTCTTTAACCGCTTTCAGCTGAGGGGAGCGGCATATCAGTGGTGGCGGGCCTATGAGCTGAGTAGTCCGAATGAGGCAGCCTTACTCACTTGGACTCAATTTTCAGAGATATTTTTTTCGAGAGTATGTCCCTCAGAGCCTCAGGGATACTTGGCGCGCGAAGTTCGAGCAGTTGCACCAGGGTACTATGATTGTGTCAGAGTATGCAGTCTGTTTCAGTGAGTTACCTCGGCATGCACCAGCCTTGGTTGCCACTGCCAGAGAGCGGGCCCGACGCTTCATTGAGGGACTTCACCCTAGTATTCGGACCAGTATGGCCAGAGAGTTGGAGATGGATATCACTTATCAGTAGGCAGTGAGTATTGCTAGAAAGTAGAGGGAATGTTCGCCCCTGACCGAGAGGAGAGAGAGGCCAAGATGTCTCAAGAGATTGGCCTTTTTTCAGGAGCTCGTGCACCAACAACACGTTACGGTAGGGTCTTTGTGGGTCGCCCTGTTCATTCAGCCCTTCCAGCAGCTAACGGTATTCCAGCTCCTCCTAGAGCTCAGGAGTCCTATCATGCACCGCCAGTATCCAGGTGAAGGTGAAGGTGATTCAGGAGAGAGAAGGTGATTCAGGAGAGACTTCGCACAGCTCAGTCAAAGCAGAAGAGTTATGCGGACCAGAAGGTTCGTGATTTGGCATTTATGGCTGGTGATTGGGTTTTGCTTCGAGTATCGCCTATGAAAGGCATCATGAGGTTCGGGAAGAAGGGTAAGCTGAGTCCGAGATTCATTGGTCCTTTTGAGGTATTGCGGCGTGTTGGGGAGGTTGCGTACGAGCTAGCCTTACCTCCCCACCTAGCAAGAGTTCATCCGATATTCCACGTCTCTATGCTCCGGAAGTATCATGGTGACCCGACTCATGTTTTGGATTTCAGTTCAGTCTAGTTGGACAAGGATTTATCATATGTTGAGGAGCCAGTCACTATATTGGATAGACAAGTCAGAAAGCTCAGGTCTAAGAATATTGCATCAGTCAAGGTTCAGTGGAGGGGTCAGCCGGTCGAGGAGGCGGCTTGGGAGACCGAGCAGGATACGCGAAGTCAGTACCCCCATCTTTTCATAGCTTCAGGCATGTCTCTATACTCGTTCGAGGATGTACGATTTTATTAAGAGGGAGAGAATGTAACGACCCGGTCGGTCATTGTGAGAGTTAGTGCACCGAACCCCTAATAACTGCTTCCCCACTTTTATATCTGCTTATGGGACTTGTTGGATGATTAGTTGGGAAATTCGGAGAGTCTTTTGGACACATAGTCTCTATATATGAGTTTAAGCTTTATAAATCGGACTGTAGTTAGAACTGTGTAAAGGCGGATCCGGAATAGAATTTTGTCGACTCCGTTAGCTCCGTTGGGTTATTTCGGGTTAGGAGCGTGTCCGTATTGTGTTTTTGAGACCTGTAGTAGGTTTAGGCTTGAATTGGCGAAAGTCAGAATTTTGGAGATTTTGGCCGATAGGTGAAATTTTGGTATCGGGCTCGGAATGGAATTCCAGGAGTGGTTGTAGGTCCGTAGTGTCATTTATGACATGTGTGTAAAATTTGAAGTCCTTCGGACTAGCTTTGACGTGTTTCGGCATCGGTTGTGGATTTTTGAAATTTCATAAGTTCTTAGGCTTGAATCCATGCATAATTGGAGATTTTGATGTTATGTGATGTGTTTTGAAGGCTCTACTAAGTTTGATAAGGTATTAGGACTGGTTGGTAAGTTTGGTTGAGGTCCCGGGGGCCTCGAGGATGTTTCGGATGCTCAACGGGATGATTTTGGACTTAGAGAACCAGCTGAAGCATTGCTGGTTTTGGTATTTCGCACCTGTAGATGGGGAGCCGCAGGTGCGGTGGAGGGCATCGCAGATGGAGAGCCACAGATGTGGCCCAGTGATAGTAGGTGCGGCCCCAATTAATTTAGTGAGTTTTTGCACCTACGATGTATTTTCCGCAGGTCGGGGACCGCTGGTGCGGTCCAATGAGTAGCAGGTGCGGAATTACTGGGTTGTTTATACAAAATCCGAGGGTTTGAAATTCATATTTTCTAAAATGATTTGGAGCTCGGGAATTGACAATTTTGAGTGGGTTTTGAGGAGAATATTCATAAGTAGCGATTCCTAACCTTATTTCACTGGTATATCATTAATACATAGCAATTTCTTCAATCTAATCAATGAATTTGAGTGAAAAATCATGAAAATGGGAGGAAGGATCCCCAAATAGAAATCTGAGTATTAAATGATATTTTGACGTTGGTTTTCGATGATTCTTGTTCGAGTGAGTTCGTGAGTGAATGGGTGTTTTAAATTTGTAAATTTCACTCGATTCCGAGACGTGGGCCCAGGGGACTTTTTGGGCAATTTTTCTAATTTCACATTTTAGCCTTGAACTAATTAGCTAGATCGATATCTTACAATGATATTTACATTATGAAACTTATTTGAATAGATTCGGGCCATTCGAAGTTTGCTACTCGTGGCAAGAACGTGATTCCGGGTTGATTTGAGCAGTCGAGGTAAGTGGCTTGCCTAATTTCGTGTTGGGGACTTCCCCTTAGGAATTTGCTGCTAAATATTGTGTGGGCGCCGCCGTGTATGTGAGGTGACGAGTACGTACATGGGCTATTATTTTAAAAATCTCATTTTTCCTCACTAAAACATAAATTGTTTCCTCTTCTAAGAACTTGCTCTCATATGATATATTGTTTAATCTAGATTAGGAAAGCATGCTTACGTGCCTATTGCCTACTTGATTTTCTGTGCGCCATGCCTAATTAAACCCTTATCTGCCTTATCTGTGATTAGTATAAACTGTGTAATTTCGATGTTATGCTTGTCGTTCATCCTTTAAATTGGGATTACAGACGTATTTCGGGAGATCCCCTTGTACTGCATATTTAAATTGGGACTGCGGACGTATTCTCGGAGATCCCTTGTACTGCATATTTACTTTGGGACTACAGACGTATTCCGGGAGATCCCATGTACTGCATATTTACTTTGGGACTACGGACGTATTCCGGAAGATCCCTCTGTACTGCATAACCATTTGGAACTACGGGACGGTATTCCGGGAGATTCCACTTTGTGATATATTGTATTGGGCTGAGGATTTTCTTTACTGTAAAACTTATATTATTTTTCTTAAACTATTTACTGTAGACATTACCTATCTTTTGTACTATTTTAAACTGACTTATTTAGAAATCCAGTAGAGCCTTAACCTGACCTCGTCACTACTTGATTGGGGTTAGGCTTGGCACTTACTAGGTACCAAATGTTGGGCACTCATGCCCTTTCCTGCACATGTTTTTCGTGTGTAGATCCAGGTACGAGCTATCAGCAGTGTGGTTAGTCGTTGTTGTTGATTCTAGGAGATTGCAAGGTATTTCTGCCGCGTCCACAGAATTCCTCAGAGTCTCCTTCTATTCTATCTTGTAGAGGTGTTCTTATGTACTTTTTCCAGTTTTTGTTAGAGCTACAATAGTGTTAGGAGTTTGTAACTGTCTGTGACATTCCGGGTTTTAGGGGGTTATATTTTTGTATGAGCCGAGCAGCTAGTACGTTACTTATGTCATTGCCCTTATCCCCTTTATTGCTTGCGTTTTATTTCAATTTTGTCCCGTTATAGTAGGCATACCTAGTCGTAGAGACTAGGTGTCGTCACGACACATTCGAACGGTAAATCGGGTCGTGACACGTATTTTGGTTTCGGATTTCGGTATAGGTCCAATACTGCATTTATGACTTGTCTGTCAAATTTGGTGAGAAACGGAGTTGGTTTGACGTGATTCGGACGTCCGCTTGTGAAAATAGAAGTTTCAAAGTTTTTTTGAAAATTTCATTTGATTTGGTGTTCAATTCGTAGTTCTAGGTGTTATTTTTGCTATTTGATCGTACGAGCAACTTCGTATGATATTTTTAGACTTGTGTGCATAGTTGGTTTAGAGTCCCGAGGGCTCAGGTGAGTTTCGAATAGGCTACAGAGTGAAATTGGACTTAGAAAATATTAAGATCGGGCTTGGCATTTGCGATCGCTGATGGGTTCGCATTTATGAGCTACTCAGTGCATTTGCAAAGAGTAGCTGGGCCGCATGACTTTCGCATTTGCAAATAATGCTTTGCATTTGCGAAGGGGGTCAGGTGGGGGTAGTGATGGCAAATGCGATTAAATGGTCGCATTTGCAGAAACTCAGTGTTCACATTTGCGAACTTCTCATTGCAAGGCGATGAATGCAGAGATGCGAGGACTTCGCAATTGCGATGGTTACTTCGCATTTGCGGGGTTCGCATTTTGGCAATCCCAACTCGCAAATGTGACATCTACAGCAGGGTAAAACTTGACTTAGACGACATTTTTCTCATTCTTCACAATTTTCAGAACAAGAAACCCTAGTTGCAATTTTTCAAATAATGTTTCTTCCCCAAATCATTGGTATGTGATTCTAAACTAGTTTATTTCAATCTTTCACTACATTTCCTAAAATTTCAACCTTAAATCTTGTGTTTTCACGATGAAAATTGTGGGTTATGGTAGTAATTAGGGAATTTGTAAATTGGGAATTTATACCTCAAATCGAGGTCGAATTCTAAAACAAGTTATATAAGCGGGCTCGGGGTGAATAGGTATTTGGATTTAGGTTCGAACTTCGGGATTGGACCAAGCGGGCGCGGGCGTTGTATTTTTCCAAAATGACCTAAATTGAATTCCTTGCAATCGTGGGTGGTCCCTAAGGCTTAATTTTAATCGTTTCATTGGTAATTTTCTAGATTCTACTGGTTCAGAGGCTTGTTTGAGAGGTAAAGTTGTGGTTGAGCATTGAGTGGTCATTGGAGCAAGGTAAGTGTTGTGTCTAACCTTGACTTGAGGGAATTAGGAACCCTCGAACTATGTGCTCTGTAAATTTCATGTGAGGGACGTATATTTGAGGTGACGAATGCTTATACGCAGCCGAAATATATGTTTTCCCGCTTTTCTTAAATTATATCTTTCCCTGTCTTAATTGGTATATTCTCTAAATGTGTTCCCATGCCTAATTGCTACCTGTTAGTCATTATTTCCTCCTGTTTGTGATATTAGATCCTTTCATAGTTTCATGATCTCTTACTATTTGCTCAAGTTGGTTTATTTGCACATTCTAGTTGTAAATTCTGCATTGGGCTCACTGTGTAGTATTACTTATGCGGATTATCATGTTGTACAAGGTTTCCTATTTTTTTTAGTTTGGTGTTTAGGGATTGTAAAGGCTTTTCCGTGATTTGAATTGCAAGTTTTACCGTGCATATTGAGTACTTGAAATTGATATGGTGGGATCGGGATTGCACGCTGCAACATGTGAAATAAGGGTGGTATGATGAGGTTGAATAAGGGTGAATCTATACTGTAGTGTGAGACGGGGTTGCACGCTGCAACATGTGTAATAAGGGTGGATTGTTTTGGTGGAATAAGGGTGAACTATGATTACGATATTGTGATATGATGGGATTGGGTGGCACGCCGCAACACTTATATATGTATTTATATATATACTCATTGTTGTTAATGTTGTTACGAGGAAAAAAGGAAGGATTATGTGATGTACGGCGGGATCAGGTTGCGCGCTGCAACAACTTGTGTGTTTATATGCCTCTGAGTTGTGATAGTTTTACGGTATTCCTCTTGCACTTAAGGATCGGTAAATTCTGAACGTCACTGACATATTCCTAAAGCTGTAGCTATTGCTTTCAATTGACTGCTTTATCTCATTCTGTATTTCCTTTTCTATCTATATTATTTATATTGTGTAGAGTGAGTGACCCGCCTTAGCCTCGTCACTACTTCATCGAGGTTAGACTCGGTACTTACAGAGTACATGGGGTCGATTGTACTCATACTGCACTATGTACTTTTTGTGCATATTTTGGTACCGGCCCGAGCTGATCGTGAGGTTAGCACTTGGACTTGCTCAACAGGAGACCCAATGTAGATCTGCTGGCGTCGGCAGACCTTGGAGTCTCTTCCTAGTCACATTATTTTACTGTTTCTTTCAGAACAATGCATTTCCTTTCAGACTCTGTTTGTAGTAAATTATAGTAGCTCGTGAGTTGTTACTCCAGATCCTAAATGTATCAGATATTATGAGTTTTATGTTATTTCGCAAATCAGATTTAGCTTCTGTTTAGATTAATTGTTCTTGTTATTAAAATTGGTTAAAGTTGGAATTAAGAATCCTCTAACGTGGGTTTGCCTAGCAAGTGAAATGTTAGGCGCCATCACGGTTCCCAAGGTGAGAATTCCGGATCGTGACAGTGTGTTAATATATACAGAGAGAGAGTTAATGTCACATATTTGTTAACTTTTATATCTAAATAAGTTTATAGAGAGAGGACTTAACCTTTTCCACATTCTCAAAGTAGAAATTAAAAACTTTTAACGCAGACTAATTACAAATATATTTTTAAGAAAACTACTCCATAAATACTATTTTTATCAGAATTTGATGGCCTTCTTTAATTTTGCAGTGAATCTGATTGTTCAAATTGGATATCAAATCTGATTAATTTTTTGAGAACTATTTGAATTTATTTGGTCAAAGTCTAGGAATTGTAGACACTTCTTGAATAGGAGAGTAAATCTGATTGTTCAAGTTGGTTAGCAAATCTGATTAACTTTTTGAGAACTATTTGAATTCATCTTGAAATAATCTAACAATTGTAGAAACTTATTGAATTAGCATAAGAGAATACTACTACATCATTAATTTTTTTCCTAAAGAATAGATCTATTAAGAAATAAAATACTATACTTGAATTTTAGAATCTTATTCTCTAAACTGAAACATTACGAAAAATGAGAAAAATATCGTGTATTCTTGTCAAAGTTAGAACACATTAAACAATATAAAAATTTAAAAAAGACATAATTAAATCTCAAATGTGTAAAAATAAATGACAGATTTTAATAACTTTCTCAGTTAGCGTTAAGTATCAATATTTATGCAACGTATAAAAGGAAACTCCTGACGATAATTGGTTTTAAACTCTCGTTTATCCATACCATTCGCACTTTAAAAGCCTTCTCGTCTTTATTCAATAAGTAGTAAATTTGAATTGTGGAAATTTAACTAAAACAATTTACGAGAAATTGAACTAACACAGTCTTCATATAATTAAGAACAATAGAAATACCACAAATTTGCCTTTTCACTTTATTCAATCCATTTTTTGCTAGTTTATTTTTCACAATGAAAGACAATAATTACGTGTTGGTGAGTTTGATTATTCCAAAATCTAAAGAAATTTCATTTTATTTTCCCTTTTTACCCCTTGGTTTAATTTTTCACCTATAAATAATGGCGCAACCTAGAAAATGTTATTGTGCTTTATGGCGAGCAATACTAGTCTATTCCATTACTAATCTTTTCTCTAAGCTAAGAAATTTGACAAAATAAAAAAGTTAAACTAGTTATTTATCTTATTAAGTTTTCTTGAACTCTACAGTGTACTAATAGGCTCTCACCAGTTGAAGATGAATATAATTGGAATCTCCCAGTTGGGGAAAATCCAAATATGAGTATTTTCTCGACCAAAGAAGATTCAAATGTCAAAACCAACAAAAAGAATGTTGATTGTAAGAGAAAATTGAGAGACAATCAAAAAGGCAAAGGAGAAAAGGATGTTACAACTTCTTCCGCCTCCAAGATTATAAAAATGTAAGTATTTGGTAATACTATAAAACCTTTCCCTTTTGTAAAAGAATACTTTACAAAATTATTTCAGTTCTCTAGAACATTAAAATCTCCTGCTTCGGTGACCATAAAGGTAGACAAAATATGTAATGGTACATAATAGAGGCGAGAGTTATTAATGTTTGATATAAGTAATTCTCAATATTATATAGCAAAATATTTTCTTCAGAAAGAACATATTTTACCCTTTAAGATAACTAAATGGGAGACTGATTTCATCAAGTTTATGCAAAAATATTTTAGATGGTACTTTAAACTAAAAATGACAATTTCTTGTTTGAATAGCTATGATTTTCTATTATTATTAACTAATATCATGCTTAATTTATATGATAAATTTCTTGATACTTTTAAACTAAGTTTTTCCATTATAGTTTACATGTTATTATATTACTTGATATTCAGAAGTTCTACCAAACATAGTGAGGAAGTAGAGAAGAGACAATGTCTTCTATAAACACATACAAGTGAATTTAGGCGGAGAACTTGAGATGAGCTCTATGAAGAAATGGAAGCTGCAGAAGAAAACCCTCAACAATTTATTAAAAGTCTCATTTAACTTGAAATTTTAACTTTTATAGAACCAAATATAGTTTTTTATTTTTTTATTGAAAAAAAAAATTTCAATTTTAATCTTTTCTTTGAATGTTGAATTGTATTCAATTCATTTTCAACTTTAGACTTAGTTCACCTTAAGAAGACAACACAATTTTGCTTTATCATTTGTTTTTTTTTTTTAATTACCTTTTTATGAAGTTTATTTTCAAAGCTTGTCTGCAAAAAGGGTTTTCTCGAAGTACATAAAAACCCTTCCTCCCAAACATCTAAGAATACTGTGTCTAAATTCAATAACTCCTCAAGTATATAAAATCCCTTCTAAGTTATTTGTATTGACTTTTAATCTATGGAGGGCGTTGTTACAGTATGACAAAACAATTAGAAAAAAGAACTCACGTCTAATTATAAATGTAAACTATATTTATCTCATGCAGAAGGTCTTATGGCTACCAATTTCATTAAGAATCCACACCCTTAAAGTCAGCATTAATTACCTTATACAGTAATATTTACGTTGAACATAGGCCATGACCGAATTACTTACCATTTTAGAAAAAGAAATATAGAAAAAGTAACAAAAAGAATTGCTTAAATTGCTGTACGTAATTAATAAAGAAATCTGCATCGTCGTCAATGGTGAAGCTGAGGGAGGCGGAGATGAAGGCGGTGTTACAGCTTATTGAGGTAGGAAGTTGTTTTGCTTTACATTTACATTAACAAAAAATATGAAGATTTATCTTTTTAACAGTACTTCCAAAAGTTTTACACACAACTAATAATTTGAAAATTCAATTTTAAGGCTAGTAAGCACTTTTGTTAAGAATCTCAATTTCGATCAATTTTAAATAAAAAAAAGAACTAGCCGATGTTGATGAAAACCAACTTGTTAAAAATCTCATTGATTTAGCATGTATCAGCACAACTCAAGACAATGAATTGAATTGCACCAACTATATTTCATCTAACTTAAAATATGTTAAAACTAGATTTGTAACTGTATATTCAAACGTTTAATTTAAGAGCGTTAATGAACGAGTTGAACTAAATGTCAAAATAAACTGAATTGATAAATGGTCGAGTTAATGATCTGCATGAACTAGACCGAAATAAATGGAATGAAAATGAGCGAAACGATGCATTATAACTGAACATGTCCAACTCTTACTAGATTCCAATTTCCTTATTTGTTTTCTTATAATTTGCTTAATTCTAAACAAAACTAAGAAAAAAAATTCTTCATTAAGACTATATGTAATATTCAAACAGAACTTTTTAAATACCAAACAAAATTCTAATATGCAGCCACTCACTTAGGCATTAAAATTGTTATGTGGCCTTGTTTGGATAACTTTGTTTTGGTCATATGACCTGTTTTGGTAATCTATTTTGGTGGTCAATGAAACTTGTGAAATTTGACTATAAAAGGGCAGCACTTCTCGCGTCAGAAATGCACCAGCAAGATTTGAGGATTCCTCTCTCTTGTATCTTTTCTCTTCTCTATTTTTTTTTAAAAGCTAATCACCCAGGTTTTCATCTCCTGTGATGTTGGGGGGTTTGGCTGGACCGCTGCCATGTCTACTATATAAACAAAAAGAGTACACTGAGGAATGTCATTTTGAAGGGGATACAATCATGCCATACTTTACTCACAAGGGAATTTTTCTGGTTTATAGTTCTAACAATGTGTCGTGCTAATGAATTAGAGTAATGCCCATTTTCAGTAAGATTTCAAATGGCCTTATCATTATTGTTCTGCCTCCCTCTAGATATGTTGCTGATATGATGAACAATATGGCTGGGTAGAAGTTGCTCCAACTTGTGAGTATTCTACTCCTTGTTCCTGAAAAACTGGGAAACTTGAATCATACAAGATGTATTAGTGTGATTGACAACTTTAGCAAGTGGTCCTTTACCTGTTAAGTTGTCCCACCAGAAACTGCAGTTGCCTATATTAATATTCCAAAGAATATTATTTTCGGCTATGTCTCTCGCATGAAGAAGAGCTTTCCAAGAATGAGAGTTACCGGAGGCAATAACTTTATTAACTGGATGGGATCAACTACAATATTTAGCTCGGAGGTAGTCAACTCATAAAGAAGGAGAGGTTCTGAACCTCCACCATCTTTTAATGTTGCAAATTTCATTGATTTCTTCCACTATTCTAATTCCGATACCACTTTCCTCCTTAGGTACCCACAGGTTTTTCCAGGAGCTCCAATGAAACTTATTCTTGTCACCAATGGAATCCCAAAGGAATCTTACAAAATACTTTTCAATCGGATTAAGTGTAGCTTTTGGGAGGTTCATGGCAGAGAGGGTGTATAAGGGGAGGGATTGTAACACATTCTTAATAATGACTACTTTACCTCCGCAGGATAACAATTTTCCTTGCCATCCACTAGTCATTTTAACAATCTTAGAAACGATCTCCTCAAAGTAACATATTTTCTTTCTTCCAACATATATAGGGCGCCCCAGATAATTGATAGGATATTCTTTATCCATGAAATTAGTGGCTTTTCTAATTCTATTGATTCTCCTGGCTTTGGTATTTGGAGCAGATATGAAAAACTTTTGTTTGCATTGAGTTTATGACCAAATGCCATTTCGTATTTATGAATCTGTTTCATGATCAATATGATCGGCTTGTTTTCCCCAGCTGAGAAAATAATAATGGCGTCTGCATAAGCAAGGTTTTAATACTCTGATTTTACTACGATTTAAATTGGAACTTGAAAATTTTGAGGAGTTTGATTATAGGTGATATCCGGAAAGAGTTGTCCGAGTTGTTTTTATTTACTGTTGCAAGTTACTGGTTATTTAGTTTATTATTATTATTATTATTATTATTTCCTTCTTGTTGTATTATATATATTGTCAATGGTTATGTTATGATTGCTTCGCCTTAGCCTCGTCACTACTTCGTCGAGGTTAGGTTCGACACTTACTGAGTACATGGGGTCGGTTGTACTGATACTACACTTTGCACTCTTTTATACAGATCCAGGTACCGACCAGAGTTAGGAGATTTTAGTAGCTAACACCATCATTCGGAGACACGAGGTAGATCTGCTGGCGTCCGCAAATTCCTGGAGTCTTTTCTTAATTTTTTAGACATTGTTTTATTACATTCAAAGAAAGATATATAATTCATCCAGCCCATTACTTGTGGTACTCTTTAGTAGTTCGTGAATTGTGACACCAGACCCTATATAGTCTTATAGTTGTCGCCCCTCTCCCCTTTTTTTCCTCGCACGGGGCAGGTGCGGAGAGATCGGGTCTATGATGTTTTTGGACAACTACTTAAAGGAATAAGTTTAAGGAAGAGTCGCCACCTAAAGATTTTGTGATGCATTAGGGCACCTAGAGTAGATAACTCATGAACTAGTTTGCATTACCAGAGATTGGGTAAGGGCTTGAAGTTATCCTAAGGGGAAGGTGTTAGGCACCCCTCAAGATCCACAATTGTGGGTCCCAGGCAAGAAGTTTTGTGAATTTGGACGGTAAACAAATAGAAAGTAAGGTTCATATAAGAGGGGATTTCAAACAAGTATGAAAATCTTTAAAGGTTTTGGGAAACATTAGAGTAAAAACATTTGAAAAGAATTGTCCTAGGTTTTAAAGTAATACGGATCACATCAATGCAATGCGCAGTATGTCACATCTTCAATGAGGGGCTACACATAGTATTACGAAAACGGTCATCATATCTGTATTCTACCCTTCCCACCCTGTAGAGGTTATTTAAAATGCGTGTGCTGGTCACGAAAGCTTATTGCGTGCTATTACCCGTCCCATCCTATAAGTCCTGGAGGGTATTTAGGACTACTAATCCTACTATGTGGCTACTAGGCTGAACCCCTAGGCTTTAAAAGGATAAAATTCTAAGCGGCATGTAAAACAAATAAGACTACAGATGTAGGAACACATTAACGCAGTTAAAGGTCTCACAGATCCCTCCACAGGTAAACACATAAATAGCACGTCTCAAACACAACCAAGGTCTCAAAGACAAGATTTAAAATACGAGTTTTATGTTGGAAAACAGTAGGTTTCGGTGGGTTTTAGCAAAGGGGAATTATTTTGAAAACTCAGTAATAAAACAGGAAATTCACTTAAAACAGAGTAGTTTTCAGGAAAGAGTGATGGATTCTGGAGATCCAATATATCAAAGGCAGGAGCAGGAATTTAAAATGCACAACAGCTTAGATAATTTTCCCAGTAAAACAAGTGAATAATTCCAGAAAAGTCAGTAATTGGAAGTGAGGCATGACTTTTAAAATAAGAAAGGGTGATTCGAAAAGGAGTGACTAACTTTGAAATCAAGTAATTCAACATAGAGCTAGAATCAATAGTCTAAAGGAGTTTTAGTAAAAGGAGAGTGAGTGCACAATTTCAAGAACCAGTTTGAAAAATAAAGCAAGGGTTTAGAAAAAAACAGAATGATTTGCATGAACTTCAGAAAAGGA
>MDKI01172421.1:0-11626 GCA_005239505.1 Nicotiana paniculata | reverse complement strand
CGGTTGCTTAGCCTTACGTCGCCCTTCCAAAGAACCTCAGGAAGGCGCCGCGTAATATTAATAATGATCCTTATTTTACGTAATGGTGCCTTTGTTTTTCTTTTGTTTATACCAAACAGCAGACAGTATACATACATTTTAATTTTCAAGTCTGTACTAATCCAGGCAACCTCGTGTTTAAGGAAATCTGTACTAATAAACGATTAGCAAACCATTCTTGAAATACTCATCCCACTGGAATGTTCCTAACACGAATAATTAACTCTTAATCCCTATTGAATCTTTTACAAGCACATAGATTTGGTTAAAATGTTACGGTTTCTAGAGTTATCTAGAAATAGAAGATAAAATGTTTCGACTAACAACAACAACAACCAAAAAGAAAAAAAAAGGAGAGAAATGAGAGGCAAATTGCAGTATCGCTAATTGAAGAAAGAAAGGATATGGTCCTGATATTTTTATTTTCTTCCCCACTTTGTAATGTTCATACCAAAAAATTAGGATAGAGATCAATCAGTGTTGACTACAATGTATAAAAAAGGAAAAGAATTGTTTCCAAATCACAATACTGAATTTGCAGGTCTTCTTTAGACATTGAGAAATTTGACACTCAAGGAATGAAGAAATTCAGATAGATGGCACTGTATTGTGTCCTCAAATTGTCACAATCAGATGCAGAAATTAAAGAAAGTAAGGATAAGAATGAGCAAGAGTATAATACAAGGAAGTTTAAGCTTCAAAAGTTAAAATGACCAGACTTAAAATCTAAATCCTTGCTGTCTCAATTTATTTAAAATAGTTTGGTGTCTATTTTGGACTATTTTGTATCTGATGTCAACTTGTTCAAGTAACCTTTAGTTTTGAGAAATCATAAACTAGAAATTTGACAAGTAGTTCTTTATCAAGATATGGAATTATGCCTAAAAATAGCTGTTTTATAAATCTCTAGCCATATGCTTGATTAATGAATATTCATGTAATGAGTTTCTTTAGTAGCGTTTAAACTATTACAGATACAATGATACCTACGCCAAAATGAGAATCACTTTCAAGTAGAAAAATCTTTAAAATTTGCCATTTAAGTAACTTTACTCTAGAAAGAAAAATCACTACCTCCTTCATATACAATGTAAGTGTCATTTCCCCTCTACTACTTATTTTTCCATCAACATACCAAATTGACTAATGCAACTTGAATAGATTCAGTTAAATTTGTTTCTACAGTCAAACTAAACTAAGTATACACAACATGAAAATAACTCAGCATCAAAGCCAACAGAACACTGCGATTTATCTGGAATGGATCTATAATAACATTAAAAAAGAACTAAATTTCAGCATTGCACAGCAGAAATAAGCGCGTTCTTGGAAAAAATGAACTGCTTCCTTTCTCTTACAAGTTCTAAACTACACGAGACGCCAGTTTCCTTACAACACATTGATCTCTTTGTTTCTGTAACTTTCAGTCAAAAGATAGGAAAAAACTGGTCTAGCTAGCAAGATTTCTAAAAGCTGGAAAATGAATGGCTGCTTGCTCTTCATTATGAATAATTTACAAGATGTAATTCTACAAGTACCATTGAGCATAGAGCTATTGACGAGCCCTGCCAAAGAAATGTTCTATTTGCAAGCATCCTTGAGACTGGACATTACTTGCTTTCGTGCCGAATTTGCATCTCTTTACTAAGGTTGTACTTTCCTTATTGTCCTGCTCAAGAAGTAAAGAACAAAAAATAAACTTCCACATTCAAGCGTTAACCCTTTCATTGACAGTTCCAAAATAGAAAACATATATATTAGGTGTTTAAGATGCTCTAAACAAGCATACATAACCAAAAGGAACAATGCATGACTAAGAAGCAGAGGATCTAGTTATGGACCCAAAATGCAGAATTTGCATACCCGGAAAGAACTACTTGGACACCATCACAAGAAAGTATTTTCCAACAAAAGTTGCAAAGATGGTTAGAAGTTAGACCTTATGCTTCCTAAGATACTACTACAATCTTGGTCTTTATTGTCAGGCCTCTGTAGTTGAGCTCACAAAGGTTTAAGCAATCATAAGCTGTTGGATGATAACTAAATTGTCCTCCCATTCTCTTCTTATATTCTTGAACTCTTAACACTTTGGCTGAGGTGCGACACCCCAGCGTCCCAGATGAGAATTTAGAAAGAAGCAGACTGCTCTTTAACTACTTAAATTACTTTAACTTCAACCATGACATATAAGTTAATACCAATTGGCAAACTCAGATCATCTCTGAGGAAACTTGAACAGCCTAGTAACACTAAAATTTATTAGACATTAATCTGAAAGCGTCAATGTCAGAGCAGCAGAAACAGCTTTAATGTTATAAAATCAAAGAGCAACATTGCTGTAAAGGAATGTGGAGACAAATCTTTACCATATAATAAGAAAGGTATTTGCTCATAAACCAAGAGGAACAATGCTGAACACTTCACGATTACAACATTTACTCAACATGTATACAGCATTGCATCACTGAGAATTTAGTTATGGAAACTGAATGGTATGCTTCCTGATAAATGTGTCATAGATATCTGGAAACAGCATGGTTTTAAACCAAATATGAAGGTTTCTACCAGAAAAGAGCTTATTAATAGACAAATAATTAGTACTAATATAAGTCTACCTTTCTTACCCTTCGGGATAGGGGTAAAGTCTGCGTACACTCTACCCTCCCCAGACCCCACTAGTGGGATTTTAGTAGGTATGTTGTTGTATAAGTCTACCTTTCTTCTCAAATTCCAAGAAGTATGATTTACCAATTGAGAAATGAAATCCAGATAAACCAAAAGACTAGGAAGTTGATACAATAGCAGACCGCGTTCACGCAGGGTCCAGAGAAGGGCCACATCCAAGGGGTGATATTGTATTACTCACATTAATCAATACTTCACCAAAGAACTAATAAGAGTGGCTTGCTTGTTGGGGGGCTAACAAAACGAAGTAGAGAGGACGCAACATATGTTGTAAAAACATTGTAGGGAGAATAAGAATTAGCTTGAGGCGAGGCGAGGACACTGTCCTTATGGATATTTGTACGCAGTGATAACCAAACTTAGGCGTATCCCCCAAGATTCAACAAGTTCTTCTAGTATAAATTAGGAGCAGAAACAACAAAGATTAATCAAAAGAAAACCCAGCACAATAAAAGGATATGAGAAGAAAAGTTTTTACTTTTTCACTTTTCTAAAATGAACATAAGACTATATATATATATATATATATATATTCCAAAATAGAATGTATCTGATTATTAAGAAACAAACGTTATCATTAGTAAATGAAAACGATTTTAAATTTCATGAAAATATCAATAGCATTAAGACTAGTAAATTGTCAGTTACTTTTGTCACAATAACGTTCAAGAATTAAAAGCGACTAAGGCTTTTGAAATGAAAGAAATGTTAGCCATTAAGGCTATTAAGAAAGGTCAAAGCCAACTTTTTCAAAATCAACTTTTGGTAACTGAAATATCAATGATAGTCATTCAAAGTTAATAAAAACATTGAAGTCAAAACTATTCAAATTTTCTGTTACATACAATAAAATATATTTTAATTGATTAGTATAATAAAGACTCATTAATATAATATTAAAAGAATGAACCTAGATATCAATTTGAATATTTCTTTTTGAGTTATCAAAATTATTTTTCTAACAATCCCCCATCCTATGAAATTAATGGTAAAAATTTCTAGAGCGCTCATAAAAACAAGACGCGCGCATGGCCTATTAGCGCAAAACTGCGACAAACAACAAAGTGTGTGGGGGTATAATGTGATAGATAAGACACTAAACTTACAAAAGAATTATTGGTTCATAGAAATTTTAAACTTCACCAATTGTTCTGTAAGTTTATTCTTATTTTCTAGGTCTGGTTCATAGTCCAAAAGACACCGAATTTGACGCATTATGCTCATTTCTAAAACCCAACAGAACTTTTTATTTCACTCTATTGCGTAATATACTTTTTGAGTTATGTGGGAGATTGTTAGAAAAATAATTTTGATAACTCAAAAAGAAATATTCAAATTGATGTCTAGGTTCATTCTTTTAATATTATATTAATGGGTTTTTATTATACTAATCAACTTAAATACATTTTATTGTATGTAACAAAAAAAATTGAATAATTTTGATTTCAACATCTTTATTAACTTTGAATGGCCATATACCATTGATATTTACGTTACCAAAAGTTGGTCCTGAAAAGTTGGCTTTGACCTTTTTTAATAGCCTTAATGGCTAGCGTTTCTTTCATTTCAAGCCTTCATAGCCTTTAATTCTTGAGTTATTGTGACAAAAATAACTGACAATTTACTAGTCTATGCTATTGATATGTTCATGACATTTAAAAACATTTTCATTTACTAATGATAATGTTTGTTTCTTAATAATCAGATGCATTCTATTTTGGACTATATATAGAGAGAGAGTCTTGTGTTCATTCTAGTGAAAAAGTAAAAAAAGTAAAAACTTTTCTTGTCATATTCATTTATTGTACTGGGTTTTTCTTCTGATTTATCTTTGTTGTTTCTGCTCCTAGTTTATACTAGAACTTGTTGAATCTTGGGGGATACGCCTAATTTTAATTGCTATTGTGTGGACGAAACATCCTTAAGGGCATTGTCCTTGACACGCCTCAAGCTAATTGATCCATACAATATTTATACAACAACGTAGAGCATGATTTCATATAAAAGGAGCATTGATAAATGCACTTAAATAGGATCTGAAAAATAAGAAGTAGAGAATAAAATTCAATAAAATAACGAAACTTTCTTTTTTTTTTCTCAAAATTCAACCCAAGGTAAGAGAAAGATGATATCGGATCCTCCTAGAGGAATAGTAAGTGTTGAAGATGAGAGAGAATGCTACTCAGAGTTATGACGCTGACATCTCATACTGAATTATGGGAAAGATCCACAGTGGACTCTGCAGACAGCTTACTAAGTAAAGCTACTTAATTTGAATACGACGACAGAGAGTAGGAGAATAACTGCACATATACATTTGTAAGTCAGAGGATGAGTAATCACTCACCAAGGAGGCCTGATTTATTGATCGCAGAACTTTAATCCTACCACCTCTGCCATCAGCTCCCACAGAAATCAAATCACCAGAATTTGCATTTGATCCTTGCAACCCTGCAGATCCCTTGTTCTGCACCTTCTTACACCATCTTCCCAAGTGCCAATTGGTTCCATCAGGACCTAATAATCCACCAGAGAAGCAGTTGTCTCCTGAAAATTTTATACTTACAATGTCAAAGAACCTAATAGTGAGGATTCATATAGCTTAGCTGACCCAACTAAATAGGGATTGACACATAGTTATTATAAAGTCGGAGAACCTATGCCATGAGGTAATCTTCTTTTCCATAACAGAATAAGAATGATTTTCATGATCTCCCACGAAAAAAGTAGAGCAGAGTGGTCAATAAAACTATGGGCAATTCATATCTAAAATTGAATTAAAATTCAGGGATAAATATAAAGTTTAAAAGACTTGGCTGAAGAGCGAATAGATCATTTGTTAACAAATAATCATTGCTCCTAGCCATCTAAACTACTGAAGATTTTTCCAGCTCGTCAACATCAAAGATCATATATATATATATATATATATATATATATATATATATGTGTGCACAACAACAAACCCAATGTAATTCCGTAAAGTGAGGTTTACGGTTATGGGGGGGAGGTGGGGGGGAGGAGGAGGAGGGTGTACGCAGACCTTACTCCTACCTTGTGAAGGAAGAGAGTATAAACACTCAAGAATATGATGGAAAATTGTATATGTATTGAATGTCAAGCGCAGTTTAAATACAAGTCTTCCTAAGAGTACTCCTTGAATTAGCAGACTTATTCAAATCAAAACACTATATAGAGCTAACTAACTGAATGATAAGTATGAACTAAAAGGATAACTCTAAATCTATATCTAATCTAAGGATAAGCATGATAGCTAAGAACTAATCCAAAGAGATAAACAACTGGTTACAATTGTTGTTCCAATAGAGAGGTTGTTTCCGATAGACCCCCACCCCAACTCCCCAAGGTAAAAGTAGAAGAAGCAGACACAACACATAGTAACATCAACAAGATAAGGTGATAAGGAGACAAGTTGATAGAATAGTCGATGCAAAATTGATAAGGAGACAAGTTGATAGAGAGAGAGAGACCTGGTTCAGCAAGTAAAGCTGGCGATGAAGTCCCTTTTCTGATGAGAAATGATGGCTGACGCTTAGTAAAGTCATCTAGAGGGAGAAGATCATCATCATCAAGAATAGTTACAGGTGACATGTTTACTGTACTTCTCTTGCCACAACTCCTTGAGCCCGAGAGTTCATCCTTGCTATCTGATACCTGTACTTGAGTTCCACCTGCTGTCTTCGAAGTTGCCTCCAACCTTGAGAAAACTCTATCATCGACTGCCTTCTTGTCAATTGGTAGATTCAGTTTTCGATTTGATACGTCATGCACATAACTGGGAGTCTCCGAAATGCCTCTATCCTTATTTTTCTGGAAAGAGTTGTTCTCCTGATTATCTTGATCAAGACTATGAGCTGTTATATAATCTGATGTATATTTTTCACTTGCATCATTAGACTCAAGCTTTCTTTTTTTCTGTGGGCTAGAATCCTGACCGGAAACAGTGAACTGATGCAAATCTACTTCTGCCTCAGCAAGTGTCTTTTTCTGATTTTCATAAGGGCACTTGTCACCTTTCAGTTCTTTCCTAAAACTTTTTCCGGATTCAACTTCAAATTTCTTGGATACTCTCAAAGTTCTCAAAATTCCATTGTCTCTTCCTTCAACAGCCATCTCAAGCTCTTGGACCCTTGCCTATTAATAGTAGCATATTGAAGCATCTTCAAAGTTAAAAACAAAATTAACTTAATTGGATTGAGGACATCAAGCACTTACCTTGAGCTTATCTATCTTCTCTAGAGCCTTCTCAAGTTTACTAAGAGAACGAGCCTCTCCCCTCCCAAGAGTGTTGCATTTGCTCATCAATTCTTTGTAACTCCTGCCAGAGCACACAATGATAGCATCAAACATAAAACTTGAAGATAAAGACAGCTAATGTGCCAGATAGAAGCAGGTCACTATAATTCACAAAGTATACAGCTCAAAGCACGGGAAAATAACTTTACCATGTAAAAAGATAAGCTTTTTACGAAAAAGAAAACTCTTTTCCTAAATCTCAACCACAATACTTTTTTTTGATACATCAAAATCTCGACCATAGTACTTTACAGGCATTGTCCTAATACATGTCCAAAGACAAGTGAGCAATTTACAACATACCCCACCCCCATTTATCTTCTTAATAGAGCTTTCTCGAAGAAAATAATAAAATTCTGTGGTACTAGTCTGCATCTCTACGTAACAGAAGGTTGACTAACTGCAATTACCTACAGAGCAGACAAGCCATTATTTCTTCAGAAATAGCACTACTTTTAGAGATTTATAGCATGACATATTGTGTAAACTTTAATTTTGCACTTTGTGATTAGAAGCTTTAGTCCAACTTCCTTTCAGACTACCAGTCCTTGGGGTATTAAGAGTCCTAAGGAAAACAAGGCTTTTAGTAGAGATTCTACGTTCATGAAACTTATTTCTTAACACATTGACTTTTTCATATGCCTACACATTGCATATATCTAGTATCCTGTCAATTATGACTTGCCTGAGCTCAAGCGAAAACTCAAAATGTGGCACGCAAAGTATATTTCAGCTTTTCCCATGGTAATCAATTACCAAAGAAGATATCTACAGATCTGCTGATAACACAAATATTTCTAGAGCAAAGTGTTGCATTACTAGATAGCAGAAATCATCTGTATAGGCTGGTGTTGGGATTAAAATAATTTCATAAATAAAAGCAACTCCAAACATAAAAATTTTACTTGTTACGCATGACCAGTGACTTCTTCAAGACGTCAATCGTCTGTTTACTGTTGGCCTCATTGCCCAATGAAGCAAGCTTCAAGACCTCTTCTTCGCCCAAGTTCACATCACAGACTCTGAAGACAAGAACCATAAATGAAAAGTCGAAACAAATTGTAGTACAACAAAAATAGGATAAATTATCGTTGCCCTTAATATAATCCACTTACAGCTTGAGTGCTGCGAGCTCCTTAGCTAGGGCCATATTTCTTTCTTGCAGTCTCCTGCATTCCGAGGTTGATTGATCTAGCTCCTGCAACACAAATTTCCCCAAAGCATAAAGGCAATCAGTGCCATGCCAATTGTACTTGCAACAAATCAAGAGGCAAACATCTACCTGAGATTTACGATTAAGCAGCTGCTGAATTGATGTCTTCTGTTTTTTAGCTTCATTCTTTATAGATACTTCTACTTTCAACTGCTCTTTGCAGGTGAACAACTGAAAAATTCCCAGTACTAACAAAAATTAGATGAGAAAAAGAATGTGATACATGAAATCTTAAGAAGCATGATTTGGAAGCAGACATTCTGAAGAACGCTCAACTGTAACCAGCAATCACCACAGGGCATTTCTCAAACTTGTTCTATTTCCTCGCAAGAAATATTTGGTTTTGGGCAGAATATGACTGTTTTAGAACATTAGCCTAATAATAAATGGATACTGGAACAACTCCACAATTGAAATATTACATTTCTAATCCTTTTTGAGTCAGAACAAACATACCTAAATCCATTCTCATTTCACAAATAAAAGTATAGTGAATAGCATAACCAATATGCAACTCCAAACTTTGTATACTGCAAACAAAAATCAACCAAAACAGAAAAAAGATAAACCATTTACCTCAACATTAACTTCTTTGAGATCTTTCTGTTGCTGTTCCAGAGTAGAAGCCAGTTTTAAAACTTTCCCCTCCAACCTTTTGACCTCATCGCGCAATTCACAAGGACTCCCCTCAAGGTCATGTGATTGCTGGGATAAACTAGAATCATTTGGATCACCGACTGATTGGAAATAAAGCCTATTTGTGTTTTTCTCCGTACAAGTCTGTTTGCAAACTGGACAGTTCTTCTTCTTTCCATTTGTACAATACTCAAACCATTGCTGAAGACTGGTGTTTAGAACCATAACATGTCAGAGGCAGAAACAACTGTATCAAAGACACAAGGAAAATCCCTATAGTTCTATCCAGATATACAAGTAGAGGATTCAAAATCATGAGTCAATAAGTATAAAGTACCCTTGTACCCACTCCACCCTATGGCATTGGTGGGAAAGTAATATCACACACACACACCTGCTGGAAAAGTTCTGCATCCACCCTATAGAAGGACATTTTCATAAGACAGTAGACCTGACCGTAACAACATTGAAGCAAATGAATTTATTCATGCAGATGAACTCCTGGAAGAATATTTATAACAAGTACAATTTTAGTATAGCCAAAAGTTGAGCTAAGATTTCAACTTTGTGGATTTTGAATTTTAACGATGATTTTAAGTGCTTTTTTAATTGGGTTCTAAATTAAATATTTGTACATACTTGATAAAAAAAAAAAGTTAGTATAAATACATTGTTTGAACAAAAGTTATTGGTTCAATCTGAGCAAAAGTTATTGGGTTAGATCGAACTCATTTTCAGGCTCCTAGCTCCACTCCCGGGTAAAGCAATGATATTTAGCCAAGTACAATCCAAACGACGGATACCTAATATAAGATATTTTCAATTTCAAACTAAGTACAATTCAAACCAGGAATACACAATACAAGTTTTCATATACTTTCAAATTTAATCAAGGAATTAAAAAAATTTCAATCTTTAACCAAGTACAATCCAAACCAATGATACCCAATAGGCCAATACAAGTGTTCAAATATTTTCAATTCTTAACCAATTAAAAACCTAACCAAGGTATGCTAAATACAAGTCGTGCAAAAAGTATCCGTTTAGGTAAATAAATGATCTTTAACCAGAGTATATTCCAAATACCCATTCAAAGCGTTCAAATATTTTCAATTTTAAACTAATTGCAGCCCAAAACAAGAATTCCCAATACAAGTCTTCAAATAATTTTGACTTTTATAAAAAGCAGACTCCAAACCAATGATACCCAATACAAGACTTCAAATATTTTCAATTCTTGACTAATTAAAAATCCAAAACAAGGTTACCCAATTAAAATGATGAAATCTTTTCACAAATACATAAAGATGTATACGACGGACTAACCAAAGCTCGTGAAAGACATGGCCGCAAAGAGAAATGGATTGAAGGTCTTCGACTATAGGTTTGAGATCCTCATAGCAGATTGAGCAAATGGTCTTGGCAAATGTGTTGCCTCCCACCATCGCTAGCAGCTCTTTAGTCTTTACTCCTCTGTTCGCTGTTTCAAATGTTTTTGGAAGAATATTGGTTTTGAAATAAAAGGAGTTGGAATATAGTGAGCGGGAAGAAGAGGGGAAAAATTGAATTGGGCGCAAATTGAGGAGTTTTTAATAGCGTTTCAGTAGCTTGGTTATTGGAGGCAGGTCCTACTTTTCCCTCTATTCCTAAGGAAATTTATTGCAATTATATAGTAGTATGATATTTTGTTAGAAACTATAAAAAGAAATATTTAAATTATAGGCACTGCAATTGTAAAAACTTCTTCACGATTTCTTTACCCAATTATTTTAATTTGTAATAGCTAATTAATTAATATCTTTTAAACTATCAATATTTATCAAGAGATTTATCTTTATTTACTTAATAAATGACATAATTGTATAAATTAGAATTTAAACTCTAAGGACATGGATATTACTACTTATTCAAATTTTTAACGAATCGTGTTAGAAACAAATGAATCGAATTTTCAAATATAATTATTGTTGGTTTTTAAGCTTAGTGTAGCTTAATTTTAAGTTTAGTCTAGCTTGATTTTAAGCTTGGTGTAGCTTAAAAAGGGTGAAAAAGAAATGGAGGGAAGTGAAATTTTGAATTAGTGTATTTTGTCTCTCATTGGAAGTAGGAAAGAAAATTTATGTGTATATATAGAGAAGCTCTACTTCTAGCTCTTAAAGAGTTGAGAAGAAGGCAAGCCTCGCGTCGTTGTCGTCATCGCTCGGCTTCGGCTTCAGATTTTGTCAAAGATTGATTGATTAATCTTTTTCGACAAAATTCTTTTCAAATTATTTAATTAATTAATTTAATTAATGGAAAAGTTTCGAATACGGAATGACCCGCGACCCTCGACCCGGTCCGACCCGTTTTCTTTCCCGAATTATTTTAAATCCGTTTTTATATTTCCCGCAATATTTATACCGCTATGGTTATTCTGAAAGGATTCACACATGTTCCAACAGCTATGGTTGTTCTGAAAGGTTGTAAAACCTTTTCAGAAACAGTATTAAATTGGCTATAAATATACCATGAATCCCAGAATTTTTACTTACTAAATTTTTTGATCTTCTTCTTCTTCTTCTGCACAAAATATTCCAGTGTGTTTTACAGCCTTCGAGTGGTTCGTTGTTCACCGGCGTTTTTGGTACTAACACTCTGGTGAGTATCGTTCTATCCTGGGAGGATATATTCCAACACCTTCACAATTCAACACATATTCTTCTCAATCAATTCATATTCCACATAGCCCTTTTTCAA
>MDKI01230560.1:0-18659 GCA_005239505.1 Nicotiana paniculata | reverse complement strand
TTTGAACTATTTAAATTTATACAATTTATTTTTAGATGTGTATACGGCTAAAAGTAGAGAGCCTGACTTTATGATCATTCCAGGCACTCAGAAGGCTCAAAGTAGCTCGAGTTGTCGCATCAAGGAGGCATGTCGAGGATCCTCGACCTTGAGGTAGTGCAAATCGAAGACCAACATGGAAAGATGGGAAATTTCCAAAAAGTACGTAGTTAAAGCTGACTAAGTACGCAAAATAGTACAAGTCCGTACCGTGGCATTAAATGGTTATACCAGCCACCTCTCTTTGTAATAATTAAACATGTACTATGTTGGGACTCCCCCTCATATATAAAGGGGACCCTTGTTATTTTGTAAGGCACGTGATATTCAATACAAGAACAAGAACATCCTCTACTCTCTAATAAAAATGTTCTCTACAATTGTTTCATTGATTTATTGCCTTTCATTTATTGTGTTCGTTAATTGTTATTCATTATTTACTCATTATTGATCTTAAAGAGGATATTCTAGACCTTCTATATTGTTGTACCATCTTGGACCGCCCCTCATCTCGAGCTCGACCTCGAGGCCCATTTCGACCAAGCTCGAGACCCCGTCTCTCAACTACTCGGTTTGCATAATCTCACTATCCTTCGCCCTTATCTTGTTTGCTTACTTCTCGCTTAGCATCTATTGCCTAAATAACTGGTATTAAAATAGATCACGTATTTTTAAAACAAATCAAATATAATTGTAATTATTATTCTCTCGGTAAATAGTTTGGCGCCCACCATGGGGCTAAAAATAATAGTGATTATTTTAGTGTTTGTTTTCTACAAACAGAAGTTATCATTACACTTTTTCTTGTCCAAGAGTTTTCAATTTCAGGTCAGAAAATGTCTAACTCAGTAAATGCGTATGAAAACAACGGTCCTGAGGATCATGGAGAGAACGGCGTAGCTGCTTCAGGTGTCGTGTACCACCGCAAAAACATGAGGGGACACCAAAGAAAATCCCCGTCGATGAAGGGTCACGCAACGCTCAACATGTCGATGTAAGCTCTGATACAGACGGAAATGTGCGCGAAGGAGACCATCGTGAATCACAGAGAACCCCTGCTCAAAAGGAAAGGGAAGTCATCCTGCATGTCATTTTCGAGATGTTGCAAGCACAACAGGTGTCTATTGCTCTGCTACAAATCCATCAGCAAGCTCCAAGCACAACACCACCAGAAACGGCTCCTCGAGTCGAACAAGCACCAGAAAGGTAGAGCAACAATGGGTCAGCAGCCGGCCCCTCTATTATGAAGATGCTCTAGGACCTCACAAAGAGGATTGAATCAGGAACAAAGAAGATAGAAGCTAACAAAAAAAGGTGGAGACCTATAACTCGAGAGTCGATCAGATCTTGTGCGCACCCCCGATTCTGAAGGGTGTAGATTCAAAAAAGTTCATACAAAAGCCATTTCCATCAAATGCAGTCCCGAAATTCAGAATGCCCGATCTCCCGAAGTACAACTAGACCTCGGACCCCAATGAACACATTACTACTTACACTTGTTCTGTGAAAGGGAATGACCTAAAAGATGATGAGATTGGGTCCGTTACATTGGAAATATTTGGAGAAACACTATGCAAAGGGGCCATGATGTGATATCATAACCTTCCCTCGAACTCGATAGATTCATTTGCCATGATGGCAGAATCTTTTGTGAAGGCACATCCTGGTGCCATCAAGTTCGCCACGAGGAAGTCTGATGTCTCAAAATCAAACAAAGAGAGAATGAGATGTTAAGGGAGCTCGTGTCCCGCTTCCAGCTGGAAAGGATGGAATTACCACAAATATCCGATGATTGGGAAGTGCAAGCCTTCGCCCAGGGCTTCAATGAGAGAAGCTCAATAGCCTCAAAGCAGTTGAAGCAGAAATTGATCGAGTATCCCGCTGTAGTTTGGGCGGATGTACACAATAGGTATCAGTCAAAGATCAGGTTCGAGGATGACCAATTGGAACCCCCTCGGGCTTGGTCTATCCCAGCAGGCTCTTATCAAAGGATCGAGGATCCCAGATAGAGAGATGAGGCAAAGGAAAGAAAGGTATCAACCGTATATAAAAAATCGGAGAAATATCTCGAGTCGTAACATACCTCGAAGTGACAAAAGGATGGATCGACGACAGAATCCTCGGGGACTCGTGAACAAAACAGGATTCGACAGGCACACAGGGCCGGTAAAGGCACTCCGGCTATCTGAATATAACTTCAACATTGACGTTTTAGACATCGTATCGATCATAGGTAGAATCAAGGACACCAGGCGGCCAAGACCGTACTATCAGATCCTTCGCAAAGGAACCCTAACTTGATATATGAATATCACGGTACCCACAGTCATATGACCGAGGATTGCAGACAGCTTCGAGAAGAGGTAGCCTAACTAATTAGCAAAGGCCACCTTCGAGAGTTCCTCAGCGACCGAGCTAAAAACTAATTTCAGTAAAGAGAGGCGAACAGGAAAAACCAAACAGGAGAACCATAACACGTCATCCACATGATTATTTAAGGAGTCGACGTCCCTCAAGGACCCATTTTCATGTAAACAAAAGCATCCATAAAAGGGATAAATGAACTCGGAGCTACATACCTGAAGATTCTCTTTCATTCAGCGAAGAGGACATCGAGACCTTGTCTCAACCTCATAACGACGCACTGTTAATTTCTTTTCTTTTGAATAAATTTCAAGTTAAACGTGTGCTCGTGGATCCACGTAGCTCGACCAATATAATTAGGTCGAGGGTGGTAAAGCAACTCGGATTGCTAGACCAGATAGTGCCCGCCTCCCGTGTCCTCAACGGATTCAACATGAAGAGTGAAATAATCAAAGGGGAAATCATCCTCCTAGTCAGTGTGGCCGGTACAATTCAAAACACCATGTTTCGTGTCATCAAAGGTGAGATGAGATATAATACATTGCTCAGAAGGCCGTGGATTCACAATATGCGGGCGCTGCTATCAACCCTTCATCAAATGATTAAGTTTCCTATGAAAGATGGAGTAAGAACAGTATAAGGGAAGCAACAGGCAACAAAAGAGATGTTCGCAGTGCACGATGTGGCACTGATGCCGGCACCTTCTACATCGAAGGAGCCAAAAAACAAGCAAGTAGCCAAGTAGCGATCACAAACTGCATTCTCGATGAACGAATAAAGGACCGTGCTGCATCCTCGTAACGAGTAACTGAATCATATCGAGGTTTGAACTCCACCATAGTTAAGGTACAATCATCTCCCTCTTTTCTTCACGTTCTACACTAACCTATGTGCAGGTGTTCAATTGAAAAGAATCAAAGTACCTTCCAGCTCGAAGGCCTTATGATTTAAAGCATGCGTTGCGCTCTTTTTCCCTCACGACGAACTTTATCCCAAATGGGTTTTACTGACGAGATTTTTAACGAGGAAACACCTATATGCTATCTAAGGAGAACTCACCAAGTATTCAAGGCTTCTCTTCGATCAACCTCAAATACTAAGGGGAATCCTCTCGGGAGATCACCTCTTCGAAGAAACTGAAACATGCCAAAAAGGGTATCGATAGGAGAACAATGTATAGGACAAAATGGTCGAATGAACCGTGTCCACATAGAACTATCGAAGCCTCGATGGTGAAAAAAATGTATACTTGTACCAAGTAATCAGAGGAGAACCTTTTAACATCAAAACACTTCGCACATCAAAGAAGTTTTCTATTTTCACAAGAAACGGCCCTAGAGCTAGAAATTTCCCAAATACTTTAGGACTAACCTCGACGGTCACCCCATCGAATTATCAAAAATACGAATCCATAATACCCCAGGGCTGGCAACTTTGAGATCATAAGCCCTCCATGAGGCACCAAGTAAGCCCTCCATGAGGCAATATCAACAATCTAAGGCCTCAAAGAGGCATACTCAAACTTGTGTGATGACCCAAAAGGTCATCTTGTGTTAATTTAGCAAAAAAACTGTGTTTCGAGGCCCCGAAAACCTTCGTTAATATCACCTCGATATGCGTGCATAGCTCGGGCACGTAAACAAGAAGCCTTTATGTGGAAATATGTTAAACAGTTGAATTGATGATAATTAATGGAATAAAGTTCACTTAGGTCAACAGTTTTGGTAAACGGACATGGACCCGTGATTTGATGGTCGTGGAGGGTCCGTAGGAAAATATGGGACCTGGGCGTATGCCCGGAATCGAATTCCGAGATCCCAAGTCTGAGAAATGAATTTTTGACGGAAATTGTTTTCTGGAAATAATAATGACTTTTAAAAATGAACTTTGATGTGAAATCTATGTTACTGAGCCCGTATTATGCTTTCGGAGCTCGGAACAAGTTCAGTATGTGTTATGTGAGTTATCTGTAAAATTCGGAAAGAAACGGACTTGGTTTGACGTGGTTCGGATCAAAATTGGGAAATTTGATAGTTTATGAAATTTGATACATCTGAAATGTCGTATTATTAAACTTTCATACCAATTTTTTTTTTTACACTCATCATGCACGAAAGAACAGTCTGTGCTGAGTGATTATTATTTATGCGCGAGGGAACATTCCGTGCTGATGATTATTATTTATGCACGAGGGAACATTCTGTGCCGATGATTATTATATATGCACAAGGGAACATTTTGTGCCAATGATAATTATTTATGCGCGAGGGGACATTCCGTGATGATTTGTTATTATTGATGCATGAGGGGACATTCCATGCCGAGTCATTATTATTTATGCACGAGGAGACATTCCGTGCTGTGTGATTTTGAGGCTATACACGAGGGGTCATGCTGTGTTTTCCCCTGTCTATTTTACTTGTTCGGGTTGATATTTCCTGTTTTACTTCTACATTTCTGTTACTACTTGGTTCTAGCAATTGTTTATGTTGTGTACTTGATTTTACTGTTTTGGAAATTTTTGCCCCTCTTATCCCCAACATGTTTTTCCCCATAACTGTATTCTTGTTTATTTTCTGCTATACTATTGAACTGCACAGGTACAATTTGTTGTCGTGTCCTAGCCTTGTCACTACTTCGCCGAGGTTAGGCTCAACACTTACTCAGTATATGGGGTCGGTTGTACTGATGTACACCTACACTTCTTTATGTTGTGCAGATTACGCAACCGGACCCAGTGGACATCGTTAGTAGGAGTGTACTTCAGTCCATTCCAAATGATACCGATGTAGTTCCGCTGCCGTTCATGGATCTCAGCGTCCCTGCCTATCTTTCATTCTATCATATATGTGTTTTCCAGACATATACATCATTTTATTTTCAAACTGTTATTTTTAGTCAAATCTTAGACTGGTTCGTGTGGTTGTGACTCCATTGTTGTGTTTTGTACTTAAAGGGATTTCTTCGTTATTAGCTATTGCTATTTCGATTTTGTAAATGCTTCTGCACTTTATTTCAATTATCTAGTCAGTGTTTGTTATTCTCACTTGTTAATAAATCAATTCAGTTAACATGTTGGCTAGCCTAGTGGGTGAAACGTTAGGCGCCATCACGGCCTGAAGGTGGGATTTTGGGTCGTGACAAGCTGGTATCAGAGCACTAGGTTCCTTAGGTCTCACAACTCACTGACAAACTTAGTAGGGTCTGAGGGATCGGTGTGGAGACGTATGTACTTATCCCCAGAGGCTGCAAAGTTAGGAATAACTTCACTTTTCTTCTTTTTTGTCGTGCGATTTGAATTCTAAACAATAATTAAGTTTCGATTCTATTTTCTCGCAGATGGCGAGAACGCGCGCTTCCTCATCTACCGATCGGCTGCCCGATTCTTCTGTTGTAGCTCCTACGAGGGGCCGAGGCCGTACTAGAGGCCGAGGCAGGGGCAGGGCTCGCTCAGGACAGCATCCCCAGTAGAGGGCCCACAGGTACACTTTGCTGGTTAGGTTCCTACCTAGATAGTTCCAGTTGGACCAACTTAGGTCTCAGAGGGGTTCATTGCCACCCTGGTGCTTCAGGATGCTCTAGTCCGCTTAGTGGGACTCATGGAGAGTGTGGCTCGGGTCGGTCTTCTTCCTACTGCACCAGCCGTCTCTCAGGCTGGTGGAGGGACCCAGACTCCTGCTACTCGCACACCAGAGCAACTAGATGCTCAGTTCCAGACTCTGGTACGTCAGACGGCCAAAGTAGCTCAGTCGGGCATTGTGGCCCGGGCAGTTGAGGGAACAACTATGTCAGCATATGGTTTATGGAGATTGGATAGATTCACCAAGTTATTCACTACTACATTTACTAGTGCACCATCAAAGGATCCCCAGGATTATTTGGATAGCTATCATGAGGTTCTTCGGAACATGGGCATGGTAGAGTCCAATGGAGTTGATATTGCTACTTTTCGTCTTTCGGGTTCTGCCAAGACTTGGTTGAGAGACTATTGCTTGACCATGCCAGCTGGGTCTGCACCATTGACTTGGGCTCAGTTCTCCGAGTTATTCGTGGGGAAGTTCCTTCCAGTTACTTAGAGGGAGGATCTTCGGAGGTAGTTTGAGCGCCTCCAGCAGGGATCTATGTCTGTCACTCAGTACGATACCAGGTTCATAACTCTAGCTCGGCATGCTATTATGATACTTCCAACTGATCGTGAGAGAGTGAGGAGGTTTATTAATGGTTTGGCTCAGCCCATCATGCTTCAGATGGCCAAGGAGTCAGGTAATGATATTTCATTCAAGGATGCGGCCAACGTGGCCAAGAGGATTGAGATGATTATGTCACAGGGCGGAGGTCAGGGGGCTGACAAGAGGCCCCGTCACTTCGGTCGATTCAGTGGAGCCTCATCTGGGAGCAGGGATTCTTCAAGCAGAGGTCATCCTCCCAGACCCTATCAGTCGGCACTTCAGGTAGCTCACAGTGCACCACCAGCTCCTATTAGTGCACCACCAGCACCTATCAGTACACCGCCACTTCAGAGTTTATAGGGTGGTTATCAGGTTCGACAGGGCCAGTTCCAGAGTCAGCAACCACATCAACAAAGGCCTTGTTATTCTTGAGGTGGTTTGGGGCATATTTCCAGGTTTTTCCCTCGAGGTCCTGCTGGGTCTCAATATCAGGGTTCCCGTGCCATGGTTCCCGCATCAGGCGCACCCCCACCCCCTCATCCAGCTAGGGGTGGCGGTCGTGGTGCTAGAGGTGGAGGTTAGAGTAATAGAGGTGGAGGACATGCTACGAGAGGTAGAGGTCAGGCCGTAGTAGGTCTACTCAGAGATGCTCATGTTTGAGAGGCTCAACCCTGGTGCTATGGTTTTCCTGCCAGGCCTGATGTTGAGGCTTCTGATGCAGTTATTACAAGTATGGTTTCAGTTTGCAACCGAGAGGCTTCAGTGTTATTTGATCCGGGTTCTACATTCTCCTATGTGTCTTCATATTTTGCCCCTTATTTGAGTATGCCCCGTGATTCCTTGAGTGCTACTGTGCATGTGTCTACATCGATGGGTGATTCTATAGTGGTATATCGAGTCTACCCTGTTTGCCTAGTAGTTATTGGTGGTTTGGAGACTCAAGTTGATCTTTTGCTCCTTGATATGGTTGACTTTGATGTTATATTGGGGATGGATTGGTTATTCCCCTATTATGCTATTATGGACTGTCATGCCAAAACAGTGACCTTGGACTTGCTAGGGATGCCTCGTTTGGAGTGGAGGGGGACTCCTAGTCATTCTTCTGGTAGAGTCATTTCTTATATGAAGGCTGGGCGCTTGGTCGAGAATGGTTGTTTGGCCTATCTGGCCTATGTTCGTGATTCCAGTGTAGGTTCCTTCCGTGGAGTCTATGCCCGTGGTTCGTGAGTGTCCAGAGGTATTCCCTGTTGACATGCCGGGTATGCCACCTGACATGGATATCGATTTTTGTATTGAGTTAGCTTAGGGCACCCAGCCTATTTCTACTCCGCCGTATCGTATGGCCCCGCCAGAGTTGAAGGATCAGTTGCAAGATTTGTTGGATAAAGGCTTCATTAGGCCTTGTATTCTCCTTGGGGTACCCCAGTATTGTTTGTCAAGAATAAAGATGGCTCGATGAGGATGTGTATTGACTACCGGCAGTTGAATAAGGTTACTATTAAGAACAAGGATCCTTTGCCGAGGATTGATGATTTATTTGACCAACTTCAGGGTGCTTCAGTGTTTTCCAAGATTGACTTGAGATTTGGTTACCATCATCTAAGGACTAGGGCGTCTGATGTCCCTAAGACAGCCTTTCGCACTCGTTATGGGCATTATGAGTTCTTGGTGATGTCATTTGGGCTGACAAATGCCTCCGATGCTTTCATGGAGTTGATGCACCGTGTGTTCAGTCCCTATTTGGACTCATTTGTGATTGTTTTCATTGATGATATATTGATATACTCTTGCATCCGAGAGGAGCATGAGCAGCACGTTAGAGTCGTCCTCCAGACATTGAGGGATAGTTAGTTGTATGCAAAATTTTCCAAGTGTGAGTTCTGCTTGAGTTCAGTTGCATTTCTAGGCCATGTGGTATCATCAGAGGGTGTTCAGGTAGATCCCAAGAAGATTTCCGCAGTCAGAGATTGGCCTAGACCCACCTCAGCTACAGAGATCCGGAGTTTCTTGGGCTTAGCGAGTTATTATCGCCGGTTTGTGGATGTCTTTTCATCTATTGTAGCCCCGATGACAAGGTTTACTGAGAAGAGTACTCAGTTCAGGTGGTGTGATGAGTGTGAGGTGAGCTTTCAGAAGCTCAAGACATCCTTGACCACGACACTAGTGTTACTTTTCCCCACAGGTTCAGGACCGTATACCGTGTATTCTGATGCTTCACGGGTTGGGCTTGGTGTAGTGTTGATGCAGGATGGCAAGGTTATAGCCTATGCTTCTCGTTAGTTGAAGGTTCATGAGATGATCTATCCAGTTCATGACTTTGAGTTAGCAGCTATTGTGCATGCATTGAAGATTTGGAGGCATTATTTGTACTGTGTGCCATGTGAGGTGTTCACGGATCATAAGAGCTTACAATATATGTTCAAGCAGAAGGAGTTGAACATGAGGCAGTATGATAATCGCTATTTATGTGTTCTTAGAGATAGAGTCAGGCACGGAGATGCCAAGCAGGTTACGGTTGATGATGAGGGATTTTTAAGGATGCAGGGTCGGATTTGTGTACCTGATGTGGATGGTATTCGTGAGTTGATACTTCAGGAGGCCCATAGTTCATGGTACTCTATTCATCCGGGCACCGCAAAGATGTACTAGGACTTGCGGCAGCATGATTGGTGGCGGAGGATGAATAAGCATATTGTAGCTTATGTAGCTCGGTGCTTGAACTGTCAGCAGGTTAAGTACGAGCACCAGAGACCTGGTGGTTTGATGCAGCAGATTCAGATTCCCGAGTGGAAGTGGGAGCGTATCACCATGGACTTTGTAGTTGGACTCCCATGGACTCAGAGGATGTTTGATGCAGCATGGGTCGTTGTAGATAGGCTGACCAAGTCAGCACACTTCATCCCAGTATCAGTTTCGTATTCATCAGAGAAGTTGGCAAGGATCTATATGCGAGAGATTTTTAGACTACATGGTGTGCCCATATCAATTATATCAGACCGAGGTACTGAGTTTACCTGCCATTTCTAGAGAGTATTTCAGCGAGAGTTGGGCACACAGATTGATTTGACCACCGCCTTTCATCCTCAGACGGACGGACAGTCCGAGCGTACTATTCAGATTTTGGAGGATATGTTGCGAGCTTGTTGAGCACCGCCTTTCATCCTCAGACGGACGGACAGTCCGAGCGTACTATTCAGATTTTGGAGGATATGTTGCGAGCTTGTTGAGCACCGCCTTTCATCCTATGACGATTGATTATTATTGATGCACGAGGGGACATTCCGTGCCGAGTCATTATTATTTATGTGCGAGGGGACATTCCGTGCCGTGTGATTTTGAGGCTATACACGAGGGTTCATGCCGTGTTTTCCCTTGTATATTTTACTTGTTCGGGCTGATATTTCTTGTTTTACTTATACATTTCCTTTAGTACTTGATTCTAATGTTTTAGCAATTGTTGCCTCTCTTATCCCCAGCATGTTTTCCCCGTAACTGTATTTTTGTTTATTTTCTGTTATACTATTGAACTGCACAGGTACAATTTGTTGTCGTGTCCTAGCCTCGTCACTGCTTTGCCAAGGTTAGGTTCGGCACGTAATCAGTACATGGGGTCGGTTGTACTGATGCTACACCTGCACTTCTTTATGTTGTGCAGATTACGCAGCCGGGCCTAGTGGACATCGTTAGTGGGAGTGTCCTTCAGTCCATTCCAGACGACACCGAGGTAGTTTCGTAGGCGTTCGTGGATCTCGGCGTCCCTGTCTATCGTTCATTCTGTCATATACGTGTTTTCCAGACAAATACATCATTTTAGTTTCAAACTGTTGTTTTTAGTCAAATCTTAGACTAGTTCGTGAGGTTGTGACTAAATTTTTGGGTTTTGTAGTTAAAGGGATTTCTTCGTTATTAGCTATTGTTATTTCGATTTTGTAAATGCTTCCGCACTTTATCTCAATTATCTAGTAAGTGTTTGTAATTTTCACTTGTTAATAAATCAATTCAGTTAACACGTTGGCTTGCCTAATGGGTGAAACGTTAGGTGCCATCATGGCGTGAAGGTGGGATTTTGGGTCGTGACAACTTGTAAGCCCTCGACGAGGCAACATTAAAATTGTAAGACCTTAAAAAAGGCATAATCCCAACTCGGGGACTGTCCTCGACGGTCACCCCATCGAGTTACAAAAAACTCAAAGCCGTAAGACCTCGGGGCCGGCAACGTCGAGCTCATTAGCTCTCCATGAGGCACCAATGTAAGCCCTCTATGAGGCAATATCAACAACATAAGCCCTCCATGAGGCAATATCAATAATCTCTAACACCTCAAGCAAGGAATGTACAATTTTATAAGACCGTAAAAATGCATTATCCTGATATCAAAGTCAAGGCTATATATTTGAACTTGTAAGGCCCCTAAAAAGGCATACCCTTGATATAGACGCCGAGGCTATCTCACTCGGGGACTAAAAGGCTACGGCCAAATACAGTGACAACTGTCATAAGGCTCCGGCAAAACTAACGCAACTCGAAGACGTCCGACTGTTGCCATAAAATCACAAGCCTCCAATTACTTCGAAAAGAACCGGTTAAAGGTCGTACCGACCCAATGCATAAGCGCCTGAGCCGCCAGCCACATTAAAGGTCATATCGACCCAACGCATAAGACCCCGAGTTGTCAGCTACATTAAAGGGCGTCGCGACCAATGCGTGAGAGCCTAAGCGCCAGCCAAAGAGCCTCACGGCCGATTAAAAAACCCTAAGGGTCTATGAGCTCAAGTGGAAACCCGACTCGAAGACTGAGCCCGAAATGATTAACTAAGGCGCCTAAGGGCCAAATGCATAAGAGCCCAAGCGTCAGCCACATCAAAGGGCATACCGACTTAATGCGTAAGAGAGTAAGCGCTAGCCTAAATATCCTCAGGGACTATTTAAAAAACCTAAGGGTCGATGAGCTTGAGTCGAAACCCGACTCAAAGACTGAGCCCGAAACGATTTACTAAGGTGCCTAAGGGCGAAATACGTAAGATCCCAAATCGTCGACCTAATGCGTAAGAGCCAACGAGCCAGCCTAAAAAGCCTTAAGGAAAATTTTTCACCCAAGGGTTTCATTTAAAAGTCCAATTCATCGGGCTAATTATCGACAAATAAATTAGAAATACCAGAGAATTTTTCATATATATGTTTATTACAAATATACATTTACAACGCTCCCTCATGAGTATTTACAAAGGACAAGGAAGAAAAACCTAGTCTACTCTAGGGACCATCTCCCTTGATGGCCTACAAATATCGGTATCAGCACCAGAAGAAAGGAAAAACTTGGCGTCGATCTCATCTGCCTTGGCCTGCTTTATCTCTTCCGGGAGATCAAATCCCCTAGCATGAATCTCTTCGAGGGTCTCCCTCTAAGACCTGCATCGGGCATAGTCATTGCCCCTCATATCTGTGTCAAAATCTCGCCACATCTCAGCCCGAGCATCGACAACATCTTTTAAATAAACGGCCACTTTCTTATCAGCCTTTGCTCAAACTTCTTCATCTTCAGCCCGGGAGTCCACGACCTCGGTCTTCATATTCAAATGATCAGTTTTGAGCTTGGAAATCCTGCTCGTCTGAATCGAGCTATCTCCTCGAACATTGCAAAGTTTTATCTCGGGGGCAGAAGCCTTGGCCAAAGCATTCCTTTGGGCTGCTGCATGAACGCCTATATGTGCCTTCAACGCATTGCATTCGGATTTGACATGTCCGAATTTTCCCCAAAGGCGTTCCAACGCTTTCATTTTTCTCTGCAGCTGAAGCATCAAAACATTAATTCTCAAAGGCGGGAAAGGAAGCACATACTCCCTCAAAATAAGGACTACCTGTTGCTCGAGATTGCCTTTATAATCTCGGCTTCGATTCACCTCTGATCGAAGGCATATCAATTCTTTTGTCTTCTCATTACAAAGAAGCCTGAGGAATTTCTCTTTGCCCAAGGTTTCTCGCAACTTGGCCTCGCAACGGAGCCGCTCGGACTTGAGTTTGTCAAAAGCCTATGAAGAAGAAGCTTCAATTCAAAAGATGAAAACACAAAAGTGAAAAACCACCAAAGCCAACCAAAACTCACCTCGGAACAAAGCCGTAGAGCCTCCTCAAAGGTTGAGTGTGTGTCTACTTGCCTGGCCCCATTGGCCCCAGTTGAACATGATCACTCGAGATCCCACTTGTTTCAAGCGGCCCTTGTCCCCGAACGTCCCTCGAAGGGGAAGCAGACGATGGTGGAGGACTCTTGGTCTTTCCCTCTCGAGGAACCTCTCTCTCGAAACTAGAGGTCTCAGGCTTAGCAGGATCGAAAACCTCAAGAGGGCTCCTGACTCGATCCGTAGATGAAGAACCATCCTGGCGAGGGGAGTTGATGTCCACAGAATGACCGACATATATGAAGTCATCTTCAGTGGCGGCGTCTCCTTTGTGTCTCCTGGCAGGCCCCGCCTCATTGAGAACGTCCTCATCCATAGAGGACCTTTTTCCGCTTACTATCCTCCCTCAGGTCCGAAAGCGATGGGCCTTACCTCTCTTCAAATGGACACGGTCTCACCTCAGAGAATGCCCCAACACCTGCGGTGGCGGAGTTAACACACGTAAAAGAAAGAATTCCTTAAAAGTCAATCACATGGATCATATGTCGGTGTTTTTCTTCCCATCTGCCCTTCGACAGATCTCGCTACTTGCGTTTGTCATATCTCGAGGATACTGCTAGCCTCCGAGTCCAGTCCGCAAGATCGGGGATCTCATCCGGCATCCAGGGGACCACTGAGAAAGAAAAAAAGAAACATTCTTATAAATCAACAAGAGTGAAGGGCACCAAGGTATGACGTAGTACTTACGTTTGATGTTCCATTTTTCGGGAAATGGATGGAACTCCGCAGGAATGATGTCTACAGTCCTCACTCAGAAAAATCGACTCATCCATCCTCGAATTCAGTCCTCATAATCACTGGCAATGAAAGGCTTGGTGGATCGGCGTCGTAACGCAATCAGGCCTCGACAATGCTGAGGCCGATATAATCTGATAAGGTGGATAAGGGTAAACTCGAGCTCAGCCTTTTCGGTAAAGTACCTCATCATCAACACTATCCGCCAAAAGGACGGATGAATCTGATCCAAGGTAAATCGATACCTTTTGTAGAATTGGAGGAGAAGGAGGTGGAGGGGCCCAATGTAAATGGGTACGTATACACGTTCAAAAATCCCTCTATGTAGGTCATAATATTCTCTTCTCGGGAAGGTATCTGCATCATCACATTTGCTCCCCATCCGCAATCTCTCCTCACGGCCTCGAGGTGGTTTTCTTCTATCAATCGAATAAACCTCGACGCATGCTCTCGATAGCCCGGGTCATCAAAGGGTTTCTCTAGTGTAAAGTCTTTTATCAAAGTAAAATAGCTTGAGGTTAACTCACCATACGCCATCGGTGTACCACCGGCCGGGCAAGAAGAAGAGGTAAGGTTTCCCTCTTCTTGGTGAACGGATTTGGGCACAGCAGCCATAACT
The DNA here is from genome assembly GCA_005239505.1 of Nicotiana paniculata. NCBI lineage: Eukaryota > Viridiplantae > Streptophyta > Magnoliopsida > Solanales > Solanaceae > Nicotiana > Nicotiana paniculata. The sequence goes on along the minus strand of MDKI01230560.1, from coordinate 4,557 downwards.
ACTTAAGCAAAGGTAAAGAGGAAGGAATGAGAACAATTTCGCAAGATGAGAAAAGGAAGAGAACGTTGAAGAGAAAGCTATTTTTGCAAAGTTTCAAGACTTAAACTGAAGAGGAAGCAAGTATATATATATAGAACAAGTGGCGACTATTCAACTACTTTGAAAGACAATTAATTATGACAATGTTGTTATAACTTTTGGGGAAGAGTATCGGCGGGGCCACCTCGGTCACTTCACTGTCATGTCATATGAATGACATTGTCACACAACGTTCAAGGGATCAAAACTCCCATGCCATCCTAGCATCGATAAGGTGTCCGATCTCGAGGGGCTCTACAATTGCAAGTACGGGTTCCGAAGAGCTAAAATCAAAGCTTGAAAGTCGACTTTTGCATAAGCATTGCAAGGCAAAGTTTGGGAGATATGAAATAAAGAGATATTTCATCTTAAAAATGTAGGCTATTTTTAAAAAAATTCCCCTCGAGGGTCTCATGTTAAAAAAAGGGAAAAAGCAAAACAGTAGGTAAATCTACTATTCGCCTTCGCTGCTGCCCGAGCCTCTCTCAGAGCCGTCATCTGATGTAGTCGACATTGCTGATTCTTCCTACAGGGCCCTGGCTTCTTCAATCTCGGTAAAGAGATCGAAACGTTTAGCGTTCGCTTCCTCGAAGGCTTGCCTCCTTGCTTATAAGGGAGCATGGGCGACTGCCTGAGTCAGTTTTCGCTCGGCCTTCTCGGATATCTCCCTGGACCATTCGTTCGCGACAACAACATCCTTTTTGTATGAGGAGACAAACACTTCGGCCTCAGACTTGGCCGCATATAATGCAGTAGCCTCCTCCTGGTCACCTCGAAGAAGGTCTTGAATCAAGGACAACTTCTCTCGAAGTGTGTCCCTCTCCAAAGCCACGTCATCATTCAGCCGCGCCAGTTCAAGGATTTCGGCGTCCTTGGACGCAACATCCCCTCAGAGTTTCCCCAATAGGGCGTCCTTCTGCCTAATCTGAAAGATGCAGAAGGTGAGCTAATTAGCACAGAGTATGGCAGTAAAAGATAAAAATTATGGGTACCCGAGTACCTGCTCGACGAAGTCAGCCCTCTCTTGGAGAGCTCTCTCCGAGCTTTCCCGGAGGATGATCATCTCCTCCACTTTTCATGCTTACAGAGCCTCCAGATAAAGCAACTCTGATATAAGCTTCTCAAGCTACTTTCCACGATGAGTCAACTCATCTTGCATCTTGGAGAAGGCTTGGTCATACAGCTTCTTGACATACAACACCCAGGAAGAAAATTAGAAAGTAAGAGTAGAAAGTCGAAGAACAACATATTATTTTGAGAATGTCACCTGCTTTTCGAGCCTCTTCGCCTCCTCGAGGGCAAAGGGGGTATCGACATTGGTCTCCTCCTCTGCACCTTCAAAATATTCTCTAAATGCAGCATCCTCTCCACGAGAGGTCCCCAAACTAGGGGCATTCCCGTCTTGGGAATCTCGTATCTCTCCTGGAGAAAACGACAGGCCAGATTGAAATCCACCGGCAACATCAGCCGCCATCGAGGCTTCCTCTTGCCCCCAAAAAATTTTGGAAGCAGACCCCTCAAACTCACCGACGCGAACTTTGCCATGTCCACGAGCGGCTTGGGGATTGCACCTAAACCCTCCTCGAGGGCCTCCTCAGCACAAAGCGGGTCCGCATTGGCCGCCTCCAACGCAGCAGGATCTCAGCGTCCATTGAGGATAGGACCGTGGCATCGGTCTTGGGCTTCCGAGCCTTTACCTTTTTGGATTTTGGGGACTCCGACGAGGCCTCCTTCTTCCTTTTCTTGTCCTTGGCAGTCTTCGAAGCCTCTTCCTCACCAGGAGAGGACGGTCTCATCAACATGCCTTCCCCATGTCATGCGGAAGCGTGATATATCAAACTCACCACTATCGAGAATACTTACAAAGAACGAGGAAACAACATCAACGAGAGCATACCAAGTTTCTTAGTCCGCCACCGTGTTTTAGCCAAATCGCACCAGATGCGTTTATTTTATGGAAAAGTGGAGTCCAAAAGTTTGACCCACCCCGAAAGGTCCTGGACCGCGTTGGGAAACCAAACAGTTGCTACACTATTAGAAGAAAATCAGTCAAGAGAAAAAGATGTGGCAAAACATACTCAATTCAGGGATACTTACGTTTCATATTCCATTCCTCCGGGAACGACATTCTATCAGCAGGGATGATGTCCGAAGTTCTGATTCTAAGAAATTGGGTCATCCATCCCCGATCTTTATCCTCGTCGATGCAGGCGAAGAACGCCTTGGCAGATCGACGGTGCAACTTAATTAGGCCCCTTTGGAAGAGACGAGGGCTGTATTGCCTAATCAAATGGTCGAGGGCGAAAGTCATTCCCTAGACCATGTTGGTAATGTGTCGAATCATATATACAATCCTCCAAAAAGAAGGATGAATCTGACCGAGTGTCACTCGGTATTGACGGCAAAAGTCGAGAATCACCGGGTCAATCGGTGGAGAGTAAGAATCTACAGGGCCTAAAGTAAAAGGGTATGTATATACGCTGAGAAAGCCAGCCTTGTACGTGACTATGCTTTTGTTATCTATAAGGATTTCTACTCGGGCCGCCTCCCCCCAATGGCAGTCAAGTTTTACCCTCTCTGTATCAGATACTACGCTTATATATCAAGACATGGGCTCGCATTGGCCCGGTGTAGAAGGGGGGGGGGGGTTTAATTGTGAAATCGGAGATGGTGTCGAAAGGAACAGGGATGCACTACTCGATGGTAGAAGGAGTTTTTTACTTGCCCTTAGACGGGCGTGATGAAGCGGCTCCCTTCTTTTGAGGTACCGTTTTGGATGTTTTTGCCATGGTTCTAACTGAGCTTTGAAGAAAGAAGATGAAGAAGCAAACACAGATAGATGTTGAGAGTAGAGAACACTTAGTAAAATTCTGAAGACTTGAAGATAGTGTGTCAAGTGATTGAAGTATTTATAGAATCCCTTTTGGCATGTTTGAAGCGGAAAAGGTCGAACCAATAGTGGTTCATGGTCTTCTCGAGAATTATGCTGACAGCGACCTCTGCGTAGCTTTTTATATCACGTTATTTACTGCTCTAAGGAGACTGACGTCATAATAGGGATATCGAAGAGGCATGAATCCAAAACCGTTTCTTATCACTTCATTCTAAGAAACGCGAGGACTATCTATATACGGCTAAAATTAGAGAGCCCGATTTTATGATCATTACGGCACTCAGAAGGCTCAAAGTAGTTCGAGTTGTGGCATAAAGGAGGCATGTCGATGATCCTCGACCTCGAGGTATTGCAAATCGAAACCCAACATGGAAAAGCGAAAAATTCCCAAAAAGCACGTGGTTAAAGCTGACCAAGTACGCAAAATAGTACAAGCCCGTACCGTGACATTAAATGGTTGTACCAGTCATCTCTCTTTGTAATAATTATATATGTACTATATTTGACTCCCCCTCATATAAAAAGGGGACCCTTTTTATTTTGTAAGGAATGTAATATTCAATACAAGAACAAGAACATCCTCTGCTCTCTAATCAAAACATTCTCTATATTTGTTTCATTGATTTATTGCATGTCATTTATTGTGTTCGTTAATTGTTTTTCATTTATTACTCATTATTGATCTTAAAGAGGCCATCTTCGAGGCCTTCTATATTGTTGTACCATCTTGGAAACCCCCCATCAAGCTCTCAAGCTCGGCCTTGAGGCCCTTTCGACCAAGCTTGAGACCCCGTCTCTCAACTGCTCGGTTTGCATAATCTCACTATCCTTCGCCCTTATCTCGTTTTCTTACTTCTCGCTTAGCATCTATTGCCTAAAAAACTGATATTAAAATAGATCACCTATTTTTAAAACTATAAAATCAAATATAATTTTAATTACCATTTTCCCGTTAAACAAGATGTTTATATTAGTAATTTGACTTTGTTTATTTAAATACAAGGTATGTATTACCTAAGAACAATAAAATTGTGTTGATAGAGTAAGGGGCTTTTCTCAAATGACTTTTTCTTGCTACTAAAAAAGTTTTTTTTTCATTTATTATTTTTCATCTTTTAATAATCGAATAATTATAATTAAATAAGTTTATTTAGTAATTAGTAGTCTTAGGATGAAATTTATCAAATTTTAATTTTAGTTTGAACCTTTTATATTCTTAATATTTTAAGTTTTCTTAAGTAGATAAAACTTAAATTTCTTTTGATATCATATACGAGACTTTTTGTTGCTAATAAAAATAAGTTCGTATTTCATTTGTATATAATTTTATCTTTTAATATGAGAATAATTATAATTGAAATACGTTTATTTTGTGATTAGTAGTCTTAAGATAAAATTTATCTAATTGTAATTTTACTTTGATATTTTTATATTCTGTAAATTTTTCTTAATTAGATAAAACTTAATCTATTGGTATCATATACGATCGTGCATCGCGTGAGCGAATCTACTAGTATATTATATAAAGTTTGCTAGTTCAATATATACCGATAATAAAATGTCGACTTAATTATAAGATTTATTTT
>MDKI01097219.1:0-11025 GCA_005239505.1 Nicotiana paniculata | reverse complement strand
ATCAGGCACGATCTCATCACCCATTGGAACTTCAACTTCAGGTGATGAAATTTTTTGACTTTTTCGAGACTTTTCAATCATCTCCTTGGTTTTGGCAATTTCAACTTCTAATTCAAAATTTTCTTGGCAAATTTCCGCCAATGTGTCAAGTCGGGCATTCAAATAAGCCCAACTCATATCAACAGATGCCTTATTCTCAAGAGCCTCGTAATCTTTCTCCATTGTTCCATATCGGCTCTCAGCTCATCTCTTTCAACCACGACAACATCATAAGAATCCTGCAAAGGGGCAAGAGATCTTTCCAGAAATTGAATCTTGTTTGAAGATTCATGGAGGTCCTCTTGGGTCTGAGTAAGTGATTTCACACACCAGCATAAGCCTTCTTCTTGTCCAACAAAGCCTTCAAGCTTCTTATCTCTTCAGTAGCATGTGAAAGCTGCTCCGCAAAGGAAGACTCCAGGATGTTCTTATCCTTGCCTGCTTGACTTGATGAAGCCTTCTCGATGGGCAATTCCGCTACAATTACTCTAATTTTCTACTCCAAGGTACACTTCTCCTCCTCTACTGCCTCCATATCAAGCTGAAGACTGCTCCTTCCAGTTATTAGCCTCGGTATGATAGTCATTCGCTAATTGCTCCGTATGAACGGTCCTTTTCATCAATTCTGTACCAATAAGATTGATCTGCACAAAAATAGAAGTTAGATACGGTAAAGGATATAAAAAAAAGGGAACGATATAAAGGATACCCTTAAGGACGAGTGTACAATCTCGTTCATCCAAGTTAAGGAGCTATGACTTTCCAACTTATACTTCTCAACCGGGCCTATCAGAGGCTTCAACCACACATCCGCCTGGCCTGATTTCTTGAAGAGGCTACCTCCCGCAGGAACCTCTATCATAATTTGCTTCATCTCCCCACTACTGGAAGATCCTACTTCAACAATAAAATGCACGAAAGTAGGGGCACATGAAGGATCCACAGATGGAATAGGCAGGGGAGCAGAAACAACAGGTAAGGCAGACGAAAGCTCCACTAGAGCAGATGGAGGAAAAATAACAAGAGGTTCCTCCTCTGAAACTGTTCCAAAGCCTTGGTGGAATAATTGTTCAATTGATTCATTGTCAAAGGAAGGAGTTTCATCTTCAGGAGTGGAATGCTCTGTCTCAGGCACGGAAGGTGGATCAGTAATTGGAGCAGATTCGTCGTCAAACACGACCTTTCTTCTCTGTGACCTCTGAATCAACGAACCTTCCTTCTGCTCTTCCTCATATTCCAAGGTCTGAGACCCACTTTCTTCCTTTTTTGATGAAGAGGAGTTCACAATAATTTCTTGGGCCTTGGATAAAGAAAGTTTCGAAGCAGATACAACAACAGTAGAGATGTAACGACCCAACCGGCCGTTTTGAGCTCTAGCGCATCGTTCAGCGGTTTGAAGTCATGAGAAACTTCATTTCAGGTATTATGACTCGTGTGTATGGTCGGAATTAAAATTCGGGAAGTTCGGAGTCAAATTGGAAAGAAAAATTCTCATTTCAGAAGCCTTAAGTTGGAGAAATGGACTAAGATTGAAAGTTTGAGTAAACAACCTCTGAATCAAGATTTGAAGGTTCCTACAGGTTTGTATGATGATTTCAGAGTTGGGCGTATGTCCGGATCGGGATTTGGATAAACCGGGAGCGTTTCAACATATATTGTGGAAGTCAACATTTTTGAAGAAATTTCCTAAGTTTGGATTGAAGCGCATTTCAGTGATATTGATATCCGTTTGGGATTCCGAGCCTGGGAATAGATCCGTATGGTGATTCTGGAGTTGGGAGCGCGATCGGAAGTGAATTCGGATGCCCGTAGGTCATTTTGAAGTCATTTGGCTAAAGATAGAAATTTGAAGGTTTTTGAGAAATCCGACCGGAAGTGGAAATTTTGATATCGGGGTCGGAATGCGATTCCGGAAGTTGGAGCAGGTCCATAATGTCGAATATGACTTGTGTGAAAAATTTGGGGTCAATCGGACATGATTCGATAGGTTTCGACATCAGATGTGGAAGTTTTAAATTTTAAAGTTCATAAAGCTTGAGTTGGAGTGCGATTCATGATTTCAATGTTATTTGATGTGATATGAGGCCTCGAGTGAGTTCAAATCATGTTTTGGGACATTTTGGTATAATAGTTTAAGATCCCGAGGGCTTCGGGTGGATTTCGGAAGGCTAACGGAATGGATTTCGGGCCAAAATAGCTGCTGCAAATCTGTTTTGGACAGCAACTGATGCACCAAAGAGCTAACTTTGGAAGTATATATATCAAAATATATAAGGAATCTGAAAATTTGCAAAACATAAAAGTTTTAGCCCTTGCATTCTAGTTTCCTGAAAGTTAAACCATTCATGATTTGGAATTTGATCAGAAAGTTATGATCGATTGAAGATGGCTGGTGAAGCAGTTTCGACAGAATTTACTGATGCATGGAGCCGACTTTAGAAGATCATATCTCGGAATATATAAGGAGTTAGATGGTGTAAAACCTATCAAATTAAATATCTTTGAGTCTAGTTTCTAATATTTAAACCGTTTGTCATTTGAATATTTCTACAAGGAGTTATGGCGTTTTAATAGAAGGTGTACAACAAGGGAAAATTGTAATAGGATGTACAACCTGCACAGCGCAAGGTACAACTCGATGAAGCCTGGGTAGATTGTTTTAAAAATGAGTTTTGGCCCATTTCTTTCATTTGGCTTGGACGATTTTGGAGAGCTCAAGGAGGGATTTTCACCAAGCAACACTAGGTAAGTGATTTCTTCCTATTTTTGAGTTAAATATGTGATCTTACATGGATTTAGACAGGGAAAATTAGTATAAATTTGGGATTTTTGGGGAAGACCTAGAATTTAGAATTTTGGACTTTTATCATGAATTTGAGCATGAAAATTAGAGCAAATTGTATATTTGAGCTAGTAAAGCTATGGGTAAAATATATCTTCGAGAAATTTCGGATTCCGGGCACGTGGGCTCGAGGGCATTTTGGTCAATTCACTGAGCGGAGTTGGGAAATTATATAATTTGAATTGTTACAAATATTAGAGTATATTTTCATTGGTGTGTCGTTGTTTGGATAGTTTTGGGATGTTGTGCGTCCATTGGAGTCGTCGGAAGGGCTTGGAAGCCGGTTATGGAACTTTAGAGCGAGATAAGTCTCCTTTATAACTTTGTGAGGGGGAATTGTCCCCCTAGGTGAACTAATTAAGTATGTGCTACTATCTGGCGGGGATACGTACGCACGAGGTGACAGGAGTCCGTGCGTAGCTACTATTATGCCATGTCCGGGTAGTCTAGGACCCACTAGCATGCCTTACGTGTTGTACATGTGATCCTACCAATAATATTAGACTGATAATGCTATTGAATTTGTAACTTATTTCCTACTAAGGCTAGAGTGTACCTTCTTAATCACATAGAAAGAGAATTGACTCCTCTGAGGATAATTGTATTCTGGATAAGGTTATATTATTGAATATTATTAAACTTGGCAAATGAATTTCGAGAAAATATTTAAATACTAATTTTTGTGATTTTTAAAAGAGAAATTTGTCATTTACTTGAGTATTTGTTTTCCCGATGTAGTCGGGTGGACTTTTGATTATGCATGACTGCATGTGACCGCTTCACAATTTATATTTTGCGAGCGGAGTGTTATTTCCCCCACCCTCATTGGATCTGGTCGTACTCTACGGCGGGATTGAAAGATGCACTTATGGTTTGAGCCGTTCGACCCTCGGCAGTGCATATATATGATTACTTTATGGCAAAGATGCACTTATGGTTCGAGCCGTTTGACCCTCGGCAGTGCACATGCATGATTATTTTTATGGCTCAGGCCGGTTGTCCTTATCCCGTATGCGCAGCTAAATTGTTAAATGTTTTTTTCATGGATTTTGAAGTGACAAGATATTTTGGGAAAAATAAAGAAGTAATTATTTATTTGAATCTCAATTATCCGTAATGCTTACTGTCTTATCATCCTCGTATGCCTATTACTGATATTATATTGGGCTAAAATAAATTTTGGACCTTAGTGAGTGTCTAATACGACCTCACGTCACTACCTCTCCGAGGTTAGGCGGGCGACTTACTGAGTACACGTTGTTTTCGTACTCATGCTACACTTGCTGTGCATTTTTATTGCACAGTTACCGTCATAGCGATGTGGCTGGTTTGGAGACTTAGGCGAGTTGCATTATCCGGCGGCGATCCGCAGCTGACAGAGTCTCCCTCGTATTGTATTATTTTATTTTAATTTCCTTGTCCAATTGTATTTTGGACAAGCTTTGTAGAAATTGTAAAATTCTTAGAATTTTCTCTTGCACTTGTGACACCGGGTTCTGGGATGTGTTTGGGATTTAATTTAATAAATGGAATGGTTTACCTGTCGTATTTATTTGATAAATTTTTATTCGCTATTATAACTTGTAAGTGAAAGGTAACGATTTTGGAAAAGATGTTAAACAGGAATTTATTTCAACTAATTAATGATCGGCTTGCTGACGATGGGGTCCGATGCCATCACGAACTTAGTAGATTTTGGGTCGTGACAAGAGACCCCACGAGCGGGAAACCCTAACAAATAAAAGGGATTAGAGAAGCTTAAAAGGAGAAATAAAGGAAATATAAAAAAACCTACCATGGGTTTTCACTTTCCAACCAAACCTCGTCGAGAGGTACTTCCAAAAACGTTCTTCTATTGGAGCGATCAACAGCAATTTTTCTACCCAACCACGAAAACCAGAGACCTCCACAACGGTTCCCATAGTCGCTGCAAAAAGAAAAAAAACAGTCGGTACTGAAGATTTATCAAAAAAATAATAATAATAAAGAAGAAAGTGAGCAAAACTGTACTCATGTGCAAAGTTCCACTTCTCAGGGAAGGGGAGATTTTCTTCACCTACCAAACCTTTAGTAGGGACAACAACATACCGGACATACCATCCTCTATCTGTATCATCATCAGGTATAACCAAAACTCTTTTACTCCTAGCCGCAAGAGTAAAAACTCCTTGGCGGAACAACATAAGAGAATAAAGATGAAGGAGATGATGAAAAGTAAAAGGAACTGAAGCTAATGTGGCCAAATATCTTAGGCATTCTACTGCCTCCATATACGAGGACTGATCTGTCCCAAGCACATATTAAAAAATTGACAGAATTCTATGATGACAGGGTCGATGGGAGGCTTGAATCCAAAAGTAAAAGGGGTAAAGATCAGCACGATCATGAGATGTCATAGAAGAAAGCTGTTTTCTTATGGCCTCACTATCATTTATAAAAGAAAACTCAGCAGGAACAATCTCATCAACTTTTGGCTCACGAAGTGGTTCGTTAGGTTCTTTACTCTTAGAAGAAGATCTAGAAGCTCTAGGCCTTAAAGATGACGAAGAAACATTAGCCCTAGAAGATGGCTGGGGAGTAATGTTGCAAGGAGAAGAAGAACCCATAGAAGTTGTAGAACTCTAGCTTCTTAGTCTACCACCCCTCCTACTCCGAATTGGAGCAGAAGAAGAAGATAGCTCGTCTACAATGATAACCTTCTTGGGTTCTTGATTTGAGGAATAAATGTTTACGTGTAAGAGTAATTTACAAGTAATGAAGGAAAGTTAGAAGTTTTTCATTAAAGCAAAGGCATGAAAAGGGGTATTTATACTCATAGGCAACCGTAAAAAAATGGAAAAAACACTGATGTGAAAGTCATAATTAGAACTGTCACTTCATGACTGATGCAGCCGCAAAAGTCCTAAAAGGCACTGATGAATTGCAGAATCAATCTGAGAACGCCATGTGGCACGAGCATTAAATGGAAGTGACAAGCGACACATACATTCTTAGACGGATGCAATGGTACGAGTGAAATGGCGGCAAAACATTCCCGCCATAAATGGGTATCCACTTACCAAATATTTAATTGATAAATAAATGGTAAGTGGGGGGAATATATGTATTAGTAAAAAATAGACTTCACACGTGTAATATTTCTGATGACAAGGCAATCTATGTGGTTCAATGGAAACATGACAGCTGGTCAGAAGTTTAGAAAGAAGTACATGACAAAGAGGATCGGAATAGAATACACACGAGACAATTAGATGCGGGAGTTCCAGTCTAATTGAGGAGTTGAAGAGACATGGTCAGAATGAATCAAGGCAGAATAAAGGGCAGATTCAAAGATCCTCATCAATGAGATAAACATTGCATAATCTTCACGCAACAATTACGATTACCAATTGTAACGTTACATTAATGATATTATTAGTCATTAATTCTCAATCATTAAGAAGAGTAGACGTTATATTAAGAAATTTCCTATAAGAAGGGAGTAAAATCTCACTTGTATAGACACTTTCGAACCACTACTGAAATATACTTACTTTTATATGATCTTATTGCTTTCTTATTAACAAGTCTAATTCTTATTATTCGGTTATCAGAAGCCCGAGTACTTCTTAAAATAGCTTTTACTAAGAATCTAATTCTTTGGTTAAACAATTAAATCGTACCCGGTCTTGAAGAGGACTCGATAAAAACATACTCGGCCATCACAACGCTCGGTAGAATCGTACCCGACCACGTGGAGCTCGGTAAACCCAACTGATCAGTGGTTGCACAATAGGTGTCGTACCCAATCGACTATAGCGCGGCTATGTAGAGTAAAGTAGATACATATATAATGCATGCTGGACTCATGGAAACACGTTCTAAACCTTTCGAAGTGATGTAAGGTCATTGCACTTTCGATTAACATTATGGACATCATACCATCAATATGAACTTCATTAGGATTCAAGGATCATACATACTTTCTTAGGATAAATTTATAAGAAACTAACAACATGGACAAACTTAGTTTCTAGGAGTAGATTCGTTATGAAATAGCGTATCGTGTACATTCGTTTCACTTTAGATCATGCCAAAAGAAAGAAGGAAGTGCCTTAACATACCTTAACTCGATTGAGTCCTTAATACCTTCCAAGAAATTCTTCAAACAACTCAACTCAATCTATCATAGCGTAAGGAGATTCAAAATTAGTGTTGAGTAAAGGCTAAATGCACAACTTAAACTAGTAGCTCGCTTACGAAAATTTGGGCAGCATCTCCCCTGTAACAAGGACCTCCTACAATACCATATATAACCAATACCAAGAACAAAACAATAACAACATGTATGCATCATTTTACAACCTTATCTCCATCACAATATATCACAAAACAGCCCACACATCCTAATCACTTCATACATAAAACGACAACAAAAGTAGTGTCAAACAACCTAAAAATGTAACGATGAATGACCAGCACACCATTCCATCATTATGTGGTGTTTATCAACACCTTTTATCCTCAAAAACTTCATAAAAAATCAGCAAAATAGACATCCCAAAATCAACACGAAACAGCCCACAAAACAGTCCTCTACAAGTCGAATAACTCGAATCCACGACTTACAATCACCTTCTCGTGAGTCCTAACTATTAGGAAACGAATTTATCAACCTTACTTGATATTTAAATCTTAAATACAGAAATTAGATATTTTCTTAACCATGAATTACCTTCCAAAACTCAAAGTACAAAGAAAAAGAGAGGCGATATGGTGATACTTACGTCGTAGGGATCGTTCTAGTGTTAACGCTTCTTGATTTCATACTCGGGATGTTAATATTCTTGTAAAACCTTGTGGAGAGCTTGAGGATAAGTTTAGGGGTCTTATTATGGTCTTGGTATGTGTAAAAGTGAAGAAAGAGATGACATAAGGCCTATATATATATATATATATATATATCCATTTTTGAAAAGTCAAAGAGGTGCTAGCTTGGCACCCTATTATTGGCTCTTCTTCAAACGCTTATATATTTTTATACGGATGTCGTATGAACAAACGGTTAAGAGAGTTAGAACCTAAATTAAAATACCTTAAATTTGGTATATAATATGTCCCAAAAAGACCTCATATAGCACACGGAATTTATTGCTCAAGAAGGTTTATTGACAAACCTACTTGCCACCTATGTAGTTTGCGCAGTCTCGCGAAACTACAAATATCTCTTTACTCCTATGTTGTATTGATTAACCGTTTAATGAGATGAAAAATAGAATCATATATATTCAATTTGGTAGGTATATCATTCCCTAATTCAAAGTATATTGGGATAGAAGCTCAGCTACATTTGACCTAAATTTCAGCATATTTATGAATGTAACTTGTGATGATCTTTGCCAACTTTTGTTCCACAAATCACTTGACTTCAAAACACAACACATGACCTCATTATCATTTTAAGCACCCTAGTTTCACCCCAAAAGTACATGTTATAATATTCCTAACTTGTCGACTTTCGATGAAACTTATTTTTTTCAATTGGTTTAGCTTCTAAGACTTCCAACCCTCTTGGTACATGCATTCCATTATATTAAATTATTTGTAACCTCCAAGTTAATATGATCAACTTACTTTATGTCCTTTCAAAGACGATCTCTCACGTACAAAAATATCGGGTGTAACACTTACACTCCAAGTATTCTGTCTTGGTCCTGCTCAACTTGAAACCTTTAGATTCCAGTGTCTGCCTCCATACCTCTAATTGCGCATTCACACCATCTCGCGTCTCTTCAATCAATACAATATCATCTGCAAATTGCATGCACCACGTCACCTCCCCTTGGATGTGGTGCGTCAGTACGTCCATCACCAGATCAAACAAAAAAGGACTGAGTGCCGACCCCTGTTCAACCCCATCATACCCCACCCACCGTCCTCACTCGAGTCTTTACTCCATCATACATGTCCTTAATCAACCTAACGTAGGCAACCGGTACACCTCTAGTATCCAAACATCTCCCAAACACTTCATGCAGAAATTTATTGTACGCCTTTTCTAAGTCGATGAACACCATATGCAAGTCCTTCTTTCTTCCCCTATACTGCTCCATCAATCTCCTAACACATTGCATGGCTTCTGTAGTCGAACACCCCGACATAAACCCGAATTGGTTCTCAGAAATAGAGACACTCCTCCTCACCCTTAGCTCTACCACTCTCTCTTAGACTTTCATAGTATGGCTAAGCAGCTTGATACCCCGATAGTTATTTCAATTTTGGATATTACCCTTTTTCTTGTATATAAGAACCATCGTGCTCCACCTACACTCTTCGTGCATCTTCTTCATTCTAAAAATGACATTAAATAACTAAGTGCGCTACTCCAAGCCTGCCTTAAGCGCACTCTTCCAAAACTTCACTGGGATTTATCCGGCCCGATCGCTTTGCCCATGCTCATCTTACATATAGCCCTCTTAACTTCATCAACTCTAATCCGCCTACAATACCCAAAACCACAAAAACTCCCTGAGAGTTCCAAATCATCCAGTACAATGCTCTTGTACCCCTCTGTTGATACCCAATTTTTCCTCAAATTATTTTTTAACTTGCATATATACCTTCAAAATCAGGTTTCCATAACAATTGGTATTTTTCTATAATTTTACCGTATTTTTATTAAATCATCCGGTGGTTTCATTTCTAATAATTAATTACAAAATTTCATTACAAACAATTTCAAAAGCATTTCTTGATTTAATATATTATTTAGGGTCCTATTGAGACCAGATTATTTCACAATTAGCCAGATTGGCACTCTTTGACTATAATTGTAATGACTTTGCGATTATAGCCTAATCATATGTTTTATGCTATTTTGGCCCAATAATAGTCATTCTATGTTTTAAATACTAATTAATCATTTTAATTTACTCTATTAAGAATCAGTTTCATTTTTTTATAATTATCAGCTATTTTTATAAATTATTTATCTATTTTTTAATTGGGTATTTATTAGTTAGCCACTACTATTTAAATTCTACCCTAATTAACCCGGACCCCTAACCCATTTAAATAACCCAACAGACCCCCCAAGCCCAATTCCTACATTACCCGGCCCAATCCGGACTCAATCTCAACCGTTGATCAAATTTGATCAATGGTCCAGAACGACCCTTACCTAATTTAACCCTAAACGACCCCCCCCCTCCCCCGTCTCTAATTTCCCCACTTCATTCTCAGCCGGCTCTCAATCCTCTCCCCCCTCTCTCTAAATCCTTCGTCTACTAAACCTATCTCCTCCCTTCTCCGGCCACCTCCTTGTTGGAAACCATGGAGGTCTCACCTCCTGCCAGCCTTATGGCTCCCCCCTTCGAATTTTGTCATCGTTCGAGGCCCTTAAGAGAACCTGGAGTGGTTCCACTCGCACCTCCGGTCTCATGCCTTGTTTTTCGTCCTCCTATGGTCGTTCGAGTAAGGTTCTTGCATTTTTCTACCCTAAACGCCGGTAATATCTAAGCCTCTTCTCCTTTTGGGTTTCTCTGGAAACCCTATATTTACATTGTCCGATCTTTATAGATCTGTGACGGATCTAAGACTCTTTTAATGTTTTCACATGTTTTCCTCAAAATATTTCTTGATTCAAACGATTTCCTCATTTTCCAGACTAGGGTTTCAAAACCCTTTTGCAAAACGATTTCTTTCTGATTTTTAGTGATTACTTTGTGATTTTAGCATGTTTAAACATCACCTGAGCTTTTCTTTTTGTTCGATTCATTTTGTTAAGAAACCCTAATACTTCTGGGTTCGATTTGGAAGTTCAAGTCTGTTTGTGATGTTGTTTGTGTGTCTCTCATGAACCTCCTGGCTTTCATGTATGTTTTATGTGCTTCATGCTCTAATTTGTTGTTAGGGTTTCTGAATCTCTATTGTTCCTTTAACTACTTGCTTAGTTTTTCTCTGATTTTTGTTCAACATGTGTTATTTATCGTTTAATAGGTATGATTATTCGTTTTGTTGATTGTTTCATAATACTCTCTACTAGTTTTGTGTATTCTCCTTAGACCTGCAATACATTCCTTAAAAAAATGTGACTTTGTGTATCCTATAACTCTTTACTGATTTTGAATTACTTCCTTACTTGTATGATACTTTCCTTAGTTAGT